>CM035440.1:33811186-33816186 GCA_020310875.1 Ceratopteris richardii
TGTGAATGATAAGCAGGATTTAAGTCAAAATGCAATCCAAAAGTGATGATAAAAATGAATATCTCAATATGATAAAATAAAAAGCGATTTTCTAATCATGAATTTATACTTGAATGCATGTGCATATGAATTTGTAAAAATTTCGGCAGCATAACGGCGTGATTTTGAAAACCGGAAAATTTTTGACAAACAATTTCCATGATATAGAGCCAATAGGCACAATCTATCCACAAAAAGACCAAAAAGAAGATTACACACCCTGAAAAATATATATGTTTTCTCCTCGCAAACCTGCAATAAAAAATACATACCTGTCCCTGGAATCAAAATCCATGTACCATACAAGACAAACCATGTATTGACAAGAGACTTATCTCAAGGTTCAAAAGTATCTTGCAGGTGCTAAAGATGGTCCACCCTTCTTCAAAATATCATGCCCATACTCTTCCAAGAGTCGATGTGTCAAAACAAAATTTGAATAGGGTTGTTGAAGATGAATGGCCAAACTCCATACTCAAAAGATGATGATAATCAAAGCCAAAGTAGAGCCTGCAGTACTCTATGGAAAAAGTTTTCGATTATGGTTCTCCAACAAACTTGAAAGTCATGTAGTACTCTATGGAAAAAGTTTTCGATTATGGTTCTCCAACAAACTTGAAAGTCATGTTTAAGAAGGCTTCATGAGTTGAAAGTGTGCACGTGCATCCATGTAATCCCATATGTTGCATTCCAGTTCGCTAAGTTAAGCAAGTCATTGGTCATCTCGTTCACTCCGAAATATTCAAGCCTTTGAATTAATCGAACATGTTCAACTTCGTCTCAATCCCTGTGTAGGTCTTTATGTCCTGCTACTCCTGATCTTTGTATATATTTCTCTACATCCTTCATAACCGATGTTCCTATCTCAGAATGCCCTGTCAACAGGAAAACAAGAAGCATCCATTAAGGCCTTTGGAAAACCATAATATCATCTTCAAAAAAAAAAAAACAAGCTTTTGATAAAGCCAAGAGTTTTCAATAGGTTTTGGCCTCTCATTTGAGGATACAAATGTTCCAAGAAGTAATACACGTGCCCTGCACACAAGCCCAGTAAATCCGTCTAAAGACTGCTTCCAACAATAATTGAAACACAAAGAGCACCCACGGTAAATATGGTGCAATAAAAGTGAAAACTCCAAGAAAGCTCATGTGAACGTAAGGATTCTGTTTGCTCCAGACATACACCATCATAAATGTAAGAGAATTTTTCAAGAAAAATATCTTTGCCAGAGATTCTGACACAAGTTGGAACGTGCCTCCGAGAAGTACAAGTCGTGTCAATAAACTTCCTCAAAACAAAACCATATTCCCCTGATCATCAAGCTTATGGGTAATAACCCTAGATATAGAGCTGGTTGGCCCCACCTTGATATGTCTCTTATTAAGATTCCTATTGTGAAAGAGCAAATCAAGTGTATCTTTAATATGCATTTCATCAAGGATTGTTCCCCCTTCATTGCTTGGGAGGAGGCTATCAGGAAAGTTCAAGGAGTTCTTACTGATTACAAAAGAAAGGCTAGACTCATTAGATATAATAGAAGGATGATGATTCTCAATGAGATAGAAAACATAAGGAAGTCCAATCTTTCTGATCATGTTAAGACTCAGAAAATTATTGAGACACAGGAAAAAGTGAAGTATGAAGACTATCTTCTTGCTCGGGGTGCCCTTGTCACGTCCAGAGAGTTTTGGGCTGGGAAAATTGATAAACCCAACAAGCAGATGTTTGAGATCATGAAGAAGAAAAAAACTAGGGACTTCATCCCCCTGGTTAGGAAAAGCAATGGTGATCTTGCTTCTTGTATGGAAGAAAACCTCCAGGAGGCTGTTAGTTTCTTTACAAATGTTTTCTCTATGCCTCCCAAGAGAGGGGACCACATCTGGAGTGCAAGAGCTGCCATTGCCCAGAAAAGGAAGAAAATGATTCCTCCTAGCTTGGTCTCCCTCCTTGATCTCCCCCTTTCTGCTGGTGAGGTTAGAGAAACCATTTGTAAATTGAGACCTGGCAAGTCTCCTGGACATGATGGTATCCCTAATGAGTTTTTTCAAGAATTTAAAGAGGTGCTGGTGCCCATTATTCTCTGGATCTGGCAAGAAGCCTTGAGAAGAGGATCCCTTTCTACTTTCATCAATACTGGTGTTATCAAACTGATTCACAAAAGAGGCTCTAAAGAAGATCTAAACAACTGGAGACCTATCTCTTGTCTGACTTCTATTTATAAAATTTTTGCCTCCTCCCTGGCTAGAAGGTTGAGCCCCTTAATGGATAGTATCATCCTCCCTGAACAAAAAGGTTTTATTAAAGGTAGATTCATTCTTGATGCTATTATCTCCATTTGGGAAGGTTATGAGTATACCAAAGAGTTGAACATTGATACCTATTTTTTCAAAATTGACTTTGACAAAGCCTATGATAGAATAGAGTGGGATTTTATCCTTCAGTCTCTGCATGATGTTGGTTTGGGCAAAAGCTTTATTGAGTTTGCTAGCATATTGTTTGGTAATGCTCAGTCTAAAGTAGCTATGAATGGTCATTTGTCCTCCCCTTTCAAGCTGTGCAGATCTATTCGCCAGGGTTGTCCCTTGGCTCCCCTTCTGTTTGCTATCACTTCTGATGCTCTTGGTTGGTTGATTAAAGAATCTCTTAATCAATGCTCTATCAAAGGTATTGAGATCCCTCTTGCTCATTCTCAACTTTGTCTTCAAATGTTTGCTGATGATACTAACCTTCTTATGAAAGCTGATGACTCTTCTGCTGCTGCCTTCCTCAACTGTCTTAATATTTTTTGTGTTGCCAGTGGCTCGGTTGTTAATCACTCTAAGACTGGCTTTTATTCCTCTAATAACATGATTCCTGCTTGTGTTAAAGATGCTGGTTGTGAGGTGATAAAAGTTGGCTCGGTTTTCAGACTTCTAGGTATACCGATGGGCTTTGAAGTCTCCAATGAGCAAAGATGGAATTGGGTTTTGGATAAGTTTAGAAATAAAATTTTTAAATGGATTGACTTTCAGTCTAATATCTCCCAAAGAGCCTTTGTTCTTAAGCACTATATTTTGCCTTGTCTGACTTATTTCTTGTCTTGCTGGCTTCCTACTAAGAAACAACTTTCTCAAGCCATTGCTCTGGCCAGGAGATTCCTCTGGGGAGGTAGTATTATCCCCAAGGTTGCTTGGAAGACCTGCTGCATGAAGAAGACTGAAGGTGGCCTGGGACTGATTTGCCCTACCAGGATGGCTACTCAGATGGCTGCTAAATGGATCCTCAAATCAGTTTCTTCTGAGGATTTTTGGGCCTGCTTGATAAAAAGGGATGTTTCAAAATTTTGGATTCAAGAAAACAAGTCCTGGTCTAACTGTCATGTTTGGGATGTTATTGTTTCTCCAGTTACCTTTGTTCCCAAAGGAAGTATCTTGGTGTGCAACTTCTGGAAAGCGTGGATGTCCATTAAAAGAGAGTACAAAATTCCTATTTGGCTTCAGTTTAATTATTCTTTTCTCCTGCAGGATTCCATGTGGTTTGGTTGGCATACTCATGATCTCATCTCCTCCTTCCCCATTAGATGGAACAAGTGTAGAAGGAGTGGTTTTAAAAATTGGAGTGATCTTCTTAATAATGGTAATGTGATTGAAGACTGGCATTTAATGAACATTGATTCTCTTTCTGTTGCCTGTAAACAGATTCTTAGAGAGAAGAAGAAAAATCTGTTGGATATCTTGGATCACAACATGTGGCAGAAGAAGATCATGCTTGGTGAAGTTGCTGAAGATATATTTAATAACTTCAAAAGGTCCAACAGCAGTATTAGTTTACTTGTTGGTAAACTCAACAGGAATTGGAATCTTTCATGGACTGCTCAACAATGGAAGTACAGATTCAAGTGCATATGGTCCTTCCCTGTGGCCATAAAGCACTCCTTCCTTCAGTGGCTAATTCTCCATAGAGGTATCTGGACTGGAAGCAAGGCCAGGAAACTTAAACTTGATGCAGGAAAATGTCTCTTCTGTGGTATGGATGAAGACCTGGAGCATTTGTTTTTCAAATGTAAGAACTCTGCTAGATATTGGAGGGTCATCATTCTGTATTGCCAGACTTATGGATTAAGGTCTCCAGATTTCAGAGTTCTTCTTATAGGAGAAGCAAACAAAATGGACATTGTTCTCTGGCAAAGTCTGAGAGCTCATATTCTGTGGGCCATCTGGAAAGATAGGAACAGTAAAATTTTTGACACTCATTGTAAAGACAATTTTTTCCCCTGTATGCTGAACATTGTAAGAATTATTGATCACTGCCTTCATATTACCAATAGTACCCCCCCAAGTGACGACAGTCCAGCTTTGATTGTAAAAAAATACCCTTGTAATAAGTGGAGAACCAAAATGCTTCAAGCTCATTCTACAACTAGAGACCTTATGTCCAGCTTTATTAAGCTGCACATTGGAGGATTTTGGTTGTAGAAGTCCCTTCCTTTTGGAAGTCCCGGTTCGCGTGGATTATCCACATACATAATATGCAGAAGTATATGTTGAAGCCTGGGGCAGCTCATCTCAAAGAGAAAAGCGATGAACATAAGCCACTTTGATCAGTCTTTACGCGTGAAGTCTGCTCTACATACATCGCCGAGAAACGCAGACACATGTGCCAGACCATGATCGAGTCCATCACATGAGGTGTTTTGCGGATCAAAAGAGAGTTCTTGTCTGACGCTTGCGTTCCTCTGAACGTAGCCATGCCGAGAAATCTGGATATCGAATGCTCAAGATATGGGTAATACCGTCGAAGAGGTATTCTTGATTGGCTATGAAAAAACAAGCTTAAGTTATGAAATCCAAAACAAATAGCTCAACGTGGTCCGCATATGTCAAAACTATATTCGAATAAATCTCAGAGTAGAGTTGTGTCATCAGATCCACGAGCAGGCGTAATTAAAGAACTTGGCAGCAGATAATTCATCTATTTCATT
>CM035440.1:33836186-33841186 GCA_020310875.1 Ceratopteris richardii
AAGCTATGAAGCAATATCCTCTTTTCACGACTTCTGATTCATATGTCTTAGGTAACATACGACTGGATGTAATGTTTAAGTTTGAAACCAGTGTCCCTAGTAGGAACACTCTCATTATGTTATTTATGATCAGCAGAGCGCTGTAAAGAAGCTACCAGTTTGGGCCACCATCTGATTTTAATGCAGTCTTTTCTGCCATTTTACTGTTGAATTCGGTTCTTATGTGGTAGCTAACTTGCAGGTTTGAGTCTTGTAGTTTTGTGCCTTTAAGTCTTGTCGAGGCATGAGGTCGTGATAATTGGGTCGTTTGGTGGATGCTCATAATTGGGGTGTTTGTGATTTTGCGTATATTGTAGAAATTGAAATTGATCCTGATGTTGTCTATTCACCAAATGTCAAGTGGAGCAGATATTTTTACTCGTATGATGAGATGCCTGAGAATGTGGTAAATTAGTCGTTTTCATGATTGCATCTTTTTGTATACCTGGGGGTCCATGGTGTATACTTGCATGCACCATCAACTTTGGACGTTCACTCTGGCATCCGTTTAGAAGAGAAAGTGAAGGAGGAAAAGGAGAGGAAGTTGGTGTGTGAGAAAGAAAGGAAGGAAGAGAGTGAGTGTAAGGTGTGTGCAAGGGAGAAATATTGAAGAGTGTGTGGGTGAAAGGTGGGAACAGGAAGAGTGAACTAAAGAGGGGAAGAGAAATAGAGCAAGTGGAACAAGAAAGCGTGAGTAAGGAGAAAATGCGCTCAGGAGAGTAAGTCATTGTAAGTTGGTATTGATTTGCATTTGAGGAAGGCGAGTGGACCGATTTCGAGTAATTTGGGGGAAATACAAGTGTATATATGCATCTTTTTTCGTGGGCTTTAGAGCCGTTTCATTTGGTGCGTTTGCCGGGAAGCGTATGAACTAGTGCATAGCCATAGAAAAAATTCCATTTCGAGATAATTGTGGGCTCTAGGTGATCCAATTAGACCGATTCCGAGGGGTTTAAACCAAATAAAGTCTCATACAATCACTTTTTCCTCGGGCATTAGAACTGTTCATTTGGTGCGTTTACCGGGAATTGGCTTAGCACATCTCATCGAGAGTGCTACGAGTTCGCTTGGTGCCCCAATCGTGTGGCACAGCCAAGTCGATCCCAAATCTGCTTTGACCTTCATTAAAGAAATGGCTCAACAAAAGCCAGCAGGTGGTTTGGAGAATGCCAACATGAGGCAACCGAATTTTGGACAAAATAGGAGATGGATAGATTCTCGTCCGACCATGAGACATCATGTGAACCGAGGGTGGCGATTTGGCCCGATATCAAATTATGTGAGATGTTGGTGTTGCGAGCAGATTGGGCATATAGCCAAATATTGCCCTCGTGTATGCTCCCCGTTGGATTTTGTTCCCACATGTGCGGACTGTGGGAAAAACAAGCTATGCGAGCACGTGTGTGGCTCAAAAGAGGTGACTCACCTAAAGATTGCAACAAATGAATCGGATAGGTGTTTGTCTTCCTTGTATGTGGAAGTTGACATGAGTGGAGTTGCTTCTTCAACGGAGACCGCAAGAGTGAACGGAGATACGGATAGAGAATCCCAGAATCAAGTTTTGTTGGACGTCGTAAAGAGTTTGGAATGTCAGATCAATTTGCTTCAGGTAGAGCGGGATAGCGAGAGAACCAAGGTAGAGAAGCTTGAGGAAAGTCAAGCGAGGTTAGGAGAGGTCGTCGCAAAGTGTGTAGAGCAGCTGCAAGTTGTGGAGAATAGAAATAAGAAGTTGAAAGCGAACAAAAGTTTGAGGAAAGACCTTGTGAGGCCCGAAAGTGAAAACGTGGTCTGGGACTTGAGATCCGGCTTGATGGTAGCCGACTGCTTTGGAGTTGCGATCGAAGAAGAGCTCTCAAGAGACGAGGATGACCTAATGAGGAGAGTCGAACGAATGGAGCATGAAATCGAGAAGGTACAAAGCATAATCTGTCGATACAGTGACCAAGCGGGTAAGGTAGTGGAAGAGTTCCACCTGGAGTTAGAAAGAATGAAGAGTGCCCAAGCGGAGAGTGATGAGAAAGTGAGACGTGTAGAGAAAGAGAATGCAAAACTGAGTAGCAAGCTCGGTAGGTGGATGAATCGGAAAGACGATGAGATGCGAGTACAGGTAGAGGACCTGAAAGCAAAAAAAATGGAGGAAGAGCTGAAAGCGGTGTTGGATAGGTTGGATGCATTCGGAACGGAGTTAGAAGAAATGAAGAATGAATTGTTGAAGAAGGTAGATGATCTAAATGAAGAAAATATGAGTAGGATTTGGGAGGAAAGATCGATTAGAGAGGAAGTCGAGAAGTTGACTGTTCGAGTTGAAAAGAGGGAGGATGTTCCCCTCAAATCTGCAAAAAGGGTGAGAGAGGATAAAGAGATGGAGCAAATATGGAATCGGTTCCGAGGCATCGACTGTGACTTGTTCCAATATCAGAGTGATATTGAGCACAACAAACAAGGTTTAAGGGACTTAGCGGCGAGGCTTGAATCATTGAGGAGCACAATGAGCAATAATAATTTTTCAGGTCATTTGTCGAATCATGTGGAAGCTCTGCGAGGCAGAGGTTGGAGATGAAAAGAATAGACGAGGCGATGGATGTTGGTGAGGACGGCTGTAGTCAGACTAGGTTTGCTTTGCGGATTACGAGTCTGAGATGTGAGGACGGATGGACCAAGTCTGTTGTACACTTAGGACTGAAGTGACATTTCAGAGGTTTCAGGTCGACGAGGTGATTAGTATGTGCGGGTTTTGCGAGGACGGGTTGACCATGGCATTAGTGGCTGGATTTTGGTTTGAGTAACAGCAGAGAGGAGATATGTCTCATCGGGATGTCCATGGGGGATATATGTGTGTGTGTCGTGATTGGGATGGTTGGGAAAAGATCCTTTCTTTTGTCTCCTAATTCTCGAGATGCGGGAATGAAAAGAAAATGAGAAAAATATATGTTTGTGTATGTGTGAGTGTGGCTACACGCCTATGTGGGCTGATAGGTGGGTGGACCCACTTTGGCCGGGTGGTCAAAGCCACGAACCGACATCGGTTTCACATAGGGCTAGCTCTCTGTGTGTCGCGCGCTCTGTTGGGTTGGTAGATGGGTGGAACAAACTCGATCGGGTGGTCGAGTCCACGAGTCGTATCCAGCTTCGGCGTAGGCCGGCAAGTGTGAGTAAATATAAAAAAAAAAATGATGAAAAAAGAGAGAAAAAATTTGTGGAAAAAATGAATGAGAAGAATTCCTCGCTTGAGGGGGGACATAAGAGAGGTGAGAGAGCATGATGCTCGGATGGGAATATATGTGTTTGTGTTGTGGGGATTCGGGTTATGTGTGGACTCCCGATGAAACATGTCAAATTGAAGCTTAAGCTCGGCTAGGGTTTTGGTTGCGATGTGTCTATGGAAAGCTTGGACTTGAGGAATCCAATCGTGCTAGTTGCATTGTTTGTCTGCAAACCTTCCGGAAGTGTTCAGTTTGGCTCTTAGGTGGTGCAATGACTTGTGAAGTTCGGAATCGCGTCGACGATGAGTGATCTTGTTAGAGTGAGCTCGTGTGAGGCTTGAGTGGTCTTTGCCGTGTGTCCATCAATTTAGGAGTGGTGTGGTGGTGACCTAGCAATAGAAATTAGAGGAAAAAAAAAAAACAAAGAGTCAATGACAAGAAAAGCGGGTAGTGGAAATCCTAGGTGGGAAGGAAATGGGAAATTGGCGAGAGAACTCAGCTAGAAACGAGAAAAAGAAATCAGGAAAGCGATCGTATGGCCAAGAAGAGTATCAAAAATAAAAGTGGGGAATGGTTTTGATTATATATGGTGTGTGGAAAGTGTGTTGAGTATGCATGTGGAACAAAGATTTGTGACGTGTTGAATGAGTAGTCGAGAAGAGTGACGAGAGCGAATGTGGACATGTCTTCTGTTTGCATGTAAGTATGTTGTGTGTGATGAGAATGCATGTGTGACACGGATCATGATGTGTGTGCTGAGTATATATGTGTGATGTGTATGAAGGATATAATTGTCTTTTCATTTTGGTTGTACATATTGTGATTTGATGAAGAAAGGTTCTAATGTTTTAATGAAGTTTGTAGACAGGTAGACATGGCGGTGAAGATGCGAGAAGATGGACAAAGATGGTAAGTGAAATGATTGGATTGTGGTACTAACAAATGATTGTATGAGTATGATTTCAGGTGTTACATGGAGGAAGAAGAGAATAGGCATGCAAGGTAAAGATTTGTATTTGATTGACTGATGAGCACATGCTGAATGATTTGAGCGCAGGAACATATTTGGCTCGTCGAGGACGACTTCGCAATTAAGAAGAGGGGAGTATGTTAGCTCAATAAATGGTCGGTTTTGGTGCACTAACATGCTTCTATTTTGCAGATTATATGTTGATTGCAGGTATCCGTCAAGGAAGGATGTTGGTCGATAACAATAAACTCTGATCAAATGTGGTAACATGGAACACATTGATTGCTGGATATGTCCAAAAAGGAGTTTCTTGATGATGCACAAGGATTACGGAGAAGATTCATGACTATAAGGGCTGCTATGTTCTTGCTATCCCCATTTCTTAGTTGATGCTGCTGGGATTCATATCATTGTTTATGTCTGTTCTAGCAACTGTCTTTCTAGAAATTTGTGTAGATGAATCCTCCTACAATCGACAAGTAACAATATGTAAACAAAGCATGCATCTGAATGAAGATCTGCAAGAGAAGAACGGTTTCTTCCTATTTTATAGATATGTGATTGATCATCATACAGGAAGTGAGCATATGTGTCCCAAGGGTAAAAGGACGTTTGTTTCTTTTGAAGATATTCATGAAATACATGGCTTGTTATTTGTGACTGCTGCCACACACATTGTCTATAGCTGTATGACTGTGCGCTTTGCATTGTTGAAGGTGTGGAGTTGGAGCTCTTGGGAGAATGATGCCCATGGTGACAGCTATAATAACTTTGCTGATATTTCAAAA
>CM035440.1:33848686-33861186 GCA_020310875.1 Ceratopteris richardii
AGTAATAACAAAGAATCATTGACGATCTGAGCGAGTACCGAGTGTGCAAGGAAGAAAATTAATGAACCTTAGATCGGGCAAACATATAGGTAAGTCATACCGACGAAGCCTTAGATCATCAGAGGCAAGTGTAAGAACTACTACACGATCGTGGGCTCAACAATTGAACACTAGTTATCCCTACGAGAGCTCAGATACTAGCGAATCAGAAATGGCATTTAGCACAGACAGACCAGAAGGAGGGTCGAATGTAGCCTACTTAGAAAAACCAGAAGGACCCTATAGAACGCAACTAGAGTTTCTCCAAACCAACCGATTAGGTGCTCGCATCTATGAGGATGGTTTGCGAAGGCAAGTGGTGCAAATGCACAACCCCGATCAACCCATTGGATTGGAACATCCACTGGTGAAATTCGAGAGAGACGCGTACATAGACAAAGAAGGAACAATGTACATCTTAAGTACGCAGCCAAACAATACCAACGAGTTTGGCATGATTCAACCAGAGACGGAAGCAAAATCTCAAGGAAAAGAACCATTAGAAGAGCCTAGAACACCTAGAGGGAAATCTGTACTGACACGAGTACTAATCCCAGAATGGATCCCTCAGGACAACAGAAGCATAGAGTTGTTTGTAAATAAAGAAACTGATGAAGCCTTTTGGAGATACAAGACCGAAACACTTAGTAAGGTAGGTATCATCACTATATACGAGTTCAAGGACCCGGATACACCTGGAAAGGTTGTATACCTGGATGAGACTTCAGAAAGAGTCTTTGTGGTACCTGACCGCGCTAAAAACACATACACATGGAGAGGTGAATTGGTATTCCCTCCATCTAGGACGAACATGAATACAAGTCAACAAGGGGCAGGAACATCCTCAGCCCATGGAAATCAAATAGAGGGAAATAAAGAGAGACCGGAAGTAAGCTTTAATCACCCCATAGGGAGAGATAGAACAACCACGAACACTAATAGAGCGGATAGACAAAGAGATCATGGAATACCAGGTGGTAGAGATGATTTTCCTCTACCTAGACCACGCGAACACACAAGAATATTGAGACCCACACAGTTAGTAAAATCCATGAAAAATTACTTTGATGGGACAGGAGATCCCTATGACCACGTTGCAGAATTCAAGCAAGTACTAAGAGCAGAACAAGTTGAAGACATGTTCACGCAATACAACACATTTGGACTAACGTTAAAGAATACCGCTTTAACTTGGTTCCAACCTCTGCAACAAAGACAATTTAGAGACATCCATCACTTTTTAGAGTCATTCATCACCGAATTCTCTAAAAGTGGGATTAGACATGACACGTCTTCGTTGATTCATACCTTTAAACAGACCCCTCAAGAAACAGTCAGAATGGCAGGACGTAGGTTTAGACAATATGTTGAACGATGTCCGATGCAAGAGCTACCCTCACAAGCTAAGCAAGTGTCATTGTTTTTAGATGGCTTGTTGAGCTCTAAACTACGCTCCTATGTGTACCTAAAAGAACCCAGAACGCTAGAGCAATGTGTAAGAATTTGTATAGACATTGAGGACAACTTAGGAGACGAGTTGGAACTCTCAAAGGTCTATAAGGACTCAGACTGTTCATCTCTAGCATCCACAAAATTGTCTAGCTCAATAGAAGACCTTGCAGAAAAAGTGGCCCAGAAACTAGGAGTTTCTAGTAAACCTAGGGTACTAATGAACAAGCGTTGTTACACCTGTGGTGGTGATCATATGGCAAATGTGTGTCCCAATGCAACACAACCTCAAGCCAACCCTAGTGGCCAATACTGTACAATTGAGAGAAGATACACGAATCATACGGCTCAGGACTGCCCATACAACAAGCAGACCGTGAGACAGAACTACCCGCAAGCATACCCGCAGCCAGGTAGGTATCAAGGCCAATACAATGCTCAGCCTTATTACTATAGGGCTCCTCAGAACTACCCATACCAGGCTCAATAGAGACCTCAACCTGTCTTAGCTCAGCAGCCACCCCCACCAGCGAATGTCATCCCAGTCAAATACGCTGCTGCAGAAGAGAACCTAAGTAGGGCCTTAGTGCCTTCTTCACCTTTGATCACAGAGAGTGACCCACACTCAAATAGTTTTGACTCTACGCATGTAGATAGTCCACCCGCATATTACACAGATTCACCAGAACATGTGGAGACATATCATTATGATAGTCCACCAGTGGAACCTAGTTTGGAGCCCGACTACGCTCATGTGATGTACACCAACCCAAATCCACGGCCCCAATTGAGACAACAGAGATCACAGGGCCCTAGAGGACCATGCTTTAGGTGCCAAGGAGATCATTTCATAAAGGATTGTCCACATCCCCCGATAGCAGGACAATCACAGTACTATAATATCCAAGACTTTTGTGCCGATTGTGGCAAAGAGCACATAATCGAAGATTGTCCTAAGAACCCTGTTAATGCTACAAATGTGACACCGATCAACGTGATAGGTATTGTAAATAACGTAGATGGATCCAACCCTTCATACGTGCCTATCCAAGCTATAACCAGAGCCCAGGTGCTCTTACAGAACCAACAGCTTAATCAAGAGAAAGTAGCCGGAACTAGTGAAGTTGCAGAATCTAGTAGTAAAAAGACAAAATCTTGGAAAGATTCTAGAGAAAGGATAAAGAGAAAGTGGAGTAAAAAGATAACGGAGTTGGAAGGAAGTTTGAAGGAATCTAGAGCCAAAATCCAAGAATTGACTTCACAGGAATTAAATCACGAGAATCCAGCTCAGAAATCAGGATCAGTTTTAGCGGAACCCATACCAGAAAATCTAGACATGATGTTTCGTGCATATCAGGCCAGATTAAAAGAGGGACCTCAGGTAGCTGAAATGAGCAAAAACTACCCTCGAGCTGATCTAGAAATTGAGAGAACTAAACTTTGCATGAAAATGGTAGAACTAGCACAAGCTTTGTTCGAAGCCTCTAGATATCTTAATTGGAATAACATGGCAAAACCGGAATTACATTTTCAAGGACTAATGGAGAGGCTAGAATATTTGGTTGAAAGCAAAGAGAAAAAGGATCAGCCTAGGAACCCTATTGTCCCAGAGACACAGGAAAGGAATGCACCATCCCTGTCTCAAGTACCCAACTCAGAAAGTCAAGACAACCTGTCTTCCATACAGAGGTACTCACATGAATTTTTGAGAGAAATACAAGAAGAGAAATGGAGAAAGGAACAAGAAACCCATCCTCCTATTCAAGAAATAGACGACTTGAAGGAACAATTTCCCCAAGACATTCCCTCTATTTACGATGAGGTAGAGGAGGAACAACTGAGCAAACACACAGGCTTTGAATCTAATTCTTTACAAGAATTACCTCAGTTCACAGGACCTTGGGAAGCAAAGTCTATTAGTATGAGAGCACCCACGATAATAGTGAGGAATGAAGAATCAGTAATCCCTAGAAACACGGAAGTGATCAAGAATACTAAAGTACAATGTAATCTCACTCTAGAGGAGTTATTGAAGGTAAAACCAGAATTGTGGAAACATGTAGCAAATCAATTCCCCGAGCTTGCTACTACTCCCTCACAAATAGGATCACAAGATAAGGTACCAGAGATACCCGTAGAAAAGATTGGAGATGTGAGCGAAGGAGAGGAAGGTAACACTTATCTTCCGATAACCCATCAGGGCTACACCATGAAAGCCATCTTAGATTCAGGAGCCGGAGTAGCCATAGCTACCACCGCTTTATGGAAACGTTGGGGTAAGCCAGCATTGAGACCCACCAGGATGAAGCTACAAATGGCCGATGGACACATAGAAAAACCATTAGGCTTACTAGAAGGCATATCTCTCACCACTTGTGGTGTAGAATTTGAGCATACTTTCGCCATTTGTGACTTTGCAAAAAACCATGCTTATGAGATGATATTGGGACGACCATTCATGCGTCAGTTGCAAATTGTACAAGATTGGGGAACTAATTCTTTGTACTTGCAACATTTAGGGGTGACTACCAAAGTCAATCTTAAAGACTATTCACATAGAGATGTACCCCCAATACAATGGAATACCATCCATAAGACACCAGTAGAAACAGAATCCGTGCACTCATTAGAATCAGATCCTTCTTGGTTGCGTGAGGATACTCATTTATGGATGTGTAAAGTAGCCAAACAAGAGGAAGAAAGGTTAGAAGCCAGGACCTTAGGTGCAGAACAACATCCACGAACCCTTCAAGATCCAGCTTACGCACCTGTAGTATTCCCTAACGAAGAGTTTGAACCCCATGGTTGGGCAGAAATCCTAGCAACCATGGATGTAGCCATCAATGAAGAACAATGGACACCCCACTGTGACGAGGATGGCTATGACATTTCAGTTTTCACGATAGAGCCAATCATGTGCGATGCGATTTTAGAAGAGTGTGAACCTAACACTGATGCATTTGAGGATGCAAGCGATTTTGATTTAGAATCAATTATCATGGACCCACCCTTTGCATCACAAGAAGAATACTTTTTCGAGGTAGAGACTCACACTCAGAGACACGAGGAAATTACGAATGAGGTGAGGTTAGCCACTCAAGTGACTACTAAAAGTGAAGGCAAGAAAAGAAAGAAGAAAGACACCCTGACAGAAAAAGAAGAATCTTTGTTTGAAGTACCCGAGAATTTCAAGAAATATGAAATCGAAGATAGAAGAATCATGGTACGAATGCCTAATAGAAAAGCGAATGACGGACAAGTATATGATAACCGAGAGAAAACCAAGAAAATAGTCGTAGCCATAGAAGGAGAAGAAGAAAAATGTACATACATAGGGCATGATTTGACAACTGAAGAAGAAGAAGAGCTAGTTGCCCTATTGCGCGAATATAGAGATGTTTTTGCTTGGAGTTATAAAGATTTGAAAGGAGTAGACCCAGATATATGTTCTCATAGAATCCCTATGACTCCAGATGCAAAACCGACAAAACAGAAACCGTACACGTACAATGATAACTACGTTGCGAAGATTAAAGAGGAGATAGATCGCTTGATAGAAGCAGGATTCATTTACGAAATTGAGCATACCGAATGGGTATCCCCCATTGTGGTTGTGCCCAAGAAGAATGGAAAATTGCGTGTGTGTATTAACCTTAAAAAAGTTAATGCCACCACGATTAGAGACAGTTATCCTCTTCCTATCACGGAACATCTATTGGAAAGAGTCACGGGCAAGGAAGTTTACAGCTTTCTTGATGGATTTTCACGCTATAATCAAGTAGCCATTGCTCTAGAAGATCAACACAAGACGGCATTTGCCACTGAATGGGGCATATTTGCATTTCGTGTGATGCCATTTGGCTTAACAAATGCACCCGCCACTTTCCAGCGACTCATGTGTCATGTTTTCAAGGAATTCTTACGCAAGAGTTTGGAAGTTTATGTCGATGACTTATGTGCACATTCAGATGTAAGACAGACATATCCCAGAGTTAAGACAAATATTTGACAAATGTCGAGAATATCAGGTTTGTTTGAACCCAGAAAAATGTGTTTTCATGGTCAGACAAGGCAAAATTATAGGACACATTGTGTCAAAAAATGGAATCTCTACGGATGAAGAAAAGGTGAAAGTAATTGCAGATCTACCTAGGCCGACGAACATCAAAGAGGTACAGGCATTTATGGGCCATTGCGGATATTATAGGAGATTCATACACATGTATGCAATCATACCCAAGCGTTTGTACTCTCTTTTAACCAATTTCGAATGGACAAATGAATGTGAAAATTCATTCAATGAACTTAAACGACGCTTGTGCTCAGCACCTATATTGACAACCCCAGATTGGAGTAAGCCATTCCATGTACATGTGGATGCATCCAATTACGCCATAGGATGCGTGTTAGCACAACCCACGAATGAAGGTAACATAGATCTCCCCATAGCTTACGCGAGCAGACAATTGAACGCAGCAGAAAGAAATTACACCACGACAGAACGAGAAGGATTAGGGATGATCTACGCAGTAAAGAAGTTTAGGCACTATTTGTTGGCCAATAAGTTCAAGTTCTTTACAGATCATCAAGCACTATTGTATTTAGTCAACAAGCCATGTAACACAGGACGACTGATACGTTGGTTTCTATTACTCATGGAGTATGATTTTGAAGTAGTAGTCAGGAAAGGAAAGACACATCTTAGAGCTGACCACCTTTCGAGATTAACCTCAGGAGAAGCTCCTCAAGGAGTAGCGGATGATCTACCAGATGCATATTTGTTTAATCTTGAGATAGCACCAGAATGGGCTAAGCCTATAGTCCCTATTCTCACATATGGACCCAAGAATCCTAGGATAAAGATCAAAGAAGGAGAGATTACCAAGTCTCAGAGATATCAAATAATGGCAGGAAGCATATATAAACAGGATAATCAAAAGATTCTTGCTTGTTGTGAAGATGAATCAGAACATGCGAATTGGTTGCAATTAGCACACATAGGTGCATTAAAGCAACATCATTCAAAACATCGAACATTACAGACTCTGCATAGACTAGGAGTATATTGGCCTTCGATGGAAGCAGATGTCTACGAGTTGTGTAAAGAATGCCATGTTTGTTGTGAAAGACCACCAGTAGAGCATGCTACACTATATCACGTGTCTCTCACACCAGACTGGAGTGAACAGTTAGTGACATACTTGAGGACGAAGACATTCCCTCAAGGCATGACCTTAGCTCGACAACGCAGTCTAGAGCAGGAAGCTCACGACTATTCACTTATTGGCGATAATCTATACAAAAGAGGACGAGATGGATATCTAAGACAATGTGTTCATGAGAGCGATTATCTGAGCATACTAGAGACTGCACACCAAGGTGTTGCAGGAGGTCATTTTGGACCTGATAGGATAATCAAAGCCATCCTCTTTGCAGGATTATGGTGGCCCACTCTTAACATGGATGCTCATACCTATGTCAAGAGATGTGATGTGTGCCAAAGAACTCAGTTTCCTACTCGCAGAGACGAAATGCCATTGAAACCCATGATGGGCGGACGTGCATTTTCAAAGTGGGGTATAGACTTTGTAGGACCCATTAACCCCCTTGCAAAAGGTACACATGCTGAATACATTATTGTTACCACAGATTATCTTACGAAATGGGTAGAGGCAAAAGCCACAAAAAAGAATGATGCACACACAACTGCAAAATTCTTATTTGAAAATGTCTTTACAAGATATGGATTGCCTATAGAGTTAGTGAGCGATCGAGGCACTCACTTTCTAAACCAAGTCATTGAATATTTGTTACAGGATTTTATGGTGATTCACAAGAAATCCGCACCATATCATCCTCAGGCCAATGGTCAGGCTGAAAGCACTAATAAGATCCTTTGAAACGTACTGACGAAACTCGTGAACAACAAACGTTCAGATTGGGACAAACAGTTACACCACGCTGTTTGGGCATATCGAGTGGCCTACAAGACCGTACTCAATGCAACTCCCTTTCAGATGGTTTTTGGTCAGAATGTTGTGCTTCCTTTGGACTTCTTGATACCGACCCTTAAGGTTGCACAAGAACATCAGTGGACCGGCCATGAATTATCAGCGAGAATAATGGACTTGGAACGATTAGGAGAAACCAGGCTAAAGGCAGCAGCAGGAATATACGCAGCAAAGAAACGACAGAAAGCATATTTTGATGCACATGTGAAAGATAAAGGCCTAAAAGAAGGAGATTTAGTTCTAGTATATACGCTGAAACAACACGCACGTAAGTTAGAAAAGCGAGGTTATGGACCTATGATCATTAACAGACTCTCAACAAGTGGAGCAGTACAATTAGCCACTTTAGAAGGAGATATAATGCCTAATTATATTAGTGGCTGTAGAGTCAAGCTATATCAGGAACCTCTTACTGAGGATATGCTTAGACGACTCACGTTGGCAAAGAAGCATAAGGAGGAAGAAAATAGAATACGAGCGGAAGTTCAGGCAGAAGCAATAGAACGCATTAAACGCATGAAGTTAAGAAGACAAGGACTAGGGAGAGAACATTATAACCATCTGGAAACTACACCTAGATATCCCATGGCCATGTGTCAAGTAAAGTCAACCACTCATCCTAGTATAGTGGACAGGAGACCATTCATTACAGTCAGGTTAGAGCACGGCAACCCTTGCCAAGAGCTTAGGGCTTTAATTGACTCAGGTGCTGCGACTAGTGCGATTAGATGGTCCCACTATAAGAATTCAGGAATAGAAATGCGGCCAATTGAGGCATACCTCATAGGCCTAGGAGGCATGGAAACCCCTTGCATGGGTGAGGTGGACCTTCCTATCCTCATTAAGGATGTGACCATGACAGCGAAGCTACTAGTGTGCCATGATGACGACCTGATAGAACCCCTAATCCTTGGCCAAGATTGGCTATACGATCACTCAGTGGACCTAAATCTTATACAAGGCTCCTTACAGATTGGAACCTTAGAACAGAAGCGAGTGATACCGCTTGACTTCCCTAACGGCATTCCGATTGAGGTTTGTAACCCTAGACCCTATGAAACGCATGCGACGGAAGACCGGAAGATCTTGGGTCAGACCAGTCACGTTACGTCTACACCAACCCACTCGGGCTTGGCTAGGGACAATTGTCAATCAGAAGGAGGACAGAAGATCTTCCCTGGGGCTTCCTGCAAACTAGAAGGGGCAGCTACCCAACCGCTAGGGCAGATGAACACAATCAGCGGTCAAGTGGGTTGCATCAGCGGCCAAATGAGCACAACACCCTACGGTGCTCATCCTTCCAAACTTGCTGCAGACTGGCCTAGATTAAAGATAAATAACGAATCACTTCCTAATGGGCAGGTCACGCAAGTGTTGGATCTCCCTTCTTTTCCAAAGCAGAGAGTCCAATGGACCTCTCAAACCCAACCACGAACGAGTCAACCACAACAGAGGAACCCAGACCGACAACACCACCAGACAAGGCAAGGAAAGCAGCAGTATCAACATCACAGAACAAGTGGCACGAAACAAATATGGGTGCCAAAAGGACAGCAACCACAGGCTATCGGCAACACTACAGACGAGAACAGGACGAAGTTTCAACAGAAGCAGAGTCAGCATCCAAAGTCCCCTCGATCTTCTTTCCCAAGTACAAATACTCGACAGATTTGGATCGCCAAGAAATACCTTATCCATAGACCCACACCCATGCAGATTTGGGTACCCAAACAATATATTATAGCCCCACCCTCAAGCCATGTAATATATACCCCTCAGAAATCTTTCCATCCTTCAATACCACCAAACCCGATACCACTTTTCGTCCCTCAGCAGAAACACACCACCCACTCAAAGACTCTTAGGAAATGGATACCGAAACGTATCCAGACGTCTTCTTGTACCATCGTATCTAACAATTCTCCCACCCCGTTTAAACTCCACCCTTGTACTAATTCACCTTCAACCAAACCTTGTATAAATTCATACACCCAAACCCCACATCATGCATAATAAAAGCTCATCAAGAATTGCAGGCATAACCTGACCATGTAGGTGTCTAGAGACCTGCATTAGTTTTGCAAATAATCATTGCATCAATCACTTCACGACACTTGGCTACACGGGTTACACATCGGTTATGGAAAGGGATTGCGGTCTCACCTTAATGGGATCATAATTAATTTCCATACTAATGTGTTAATCTTTTGTAGTAGATCTTTTCCATTAGCTCATCAGTCATCATGCAAACCGAAGCAGGACCATCAGAAGCTGGCCCCAGTGCACCGATGGCCACTATTGGAGAATTACTCGCGGAATCTTATCCTACTATGCAACCACCAGAGTTTCAAGGTTTTCCAGGACCCATGCCAATCGATGATCCTCCTAGAGGATATACTGAGAAGATTCATCGTAATTCTCACTGGTTTCAAGGCCTAGCAGGACCATTAGCAGACGCTGATTTCATATTTGAGGCCAATTTGGCATTTGATCTTCGCACATGGACCAAGTACCAGTTCTTTTCACGAGAATTTGAAGGACTGCAGAATACACAAGATCTAACGCACGTTTAGGCACGAGCGGGATTTACAGAGTATTTTAGCGACCCTCTGCCTAAACCCGATTTTTACAGATGCTTTTACTTGGTAACCACCTTAACGGCTTCAGAGAACAAGGATCTACCCGGCACATTCATGTTACCATCCTTGGTAAATGATCCTCCATTTAGAAGGTTCTATTTGTCTAAAGATTTGATTCGCGCAGCTCTGAAAATACATGGAACACACACTCCAACGGAGAAAGAACGGCTAGTCCCAGAACAGATGAAGCGTGGTGACGTAACTAAGTGGGAGGATATTTCTGCTATAACACCTGAGCTCTCTAAGCCATTACGGATATGCATGCAGCACTTTGCTTTCCCAGCTCAGGATCGTTTTACCATGCCCCACAAGAGAATCTGGTTTGGATTATACTTAGCATGTACTGGACCGCAAACGGTTGATCTAGCCAGCTGGATCATTGATCAGCTCTATTTGGCACAACATAGGTGGGAGCGAAAGAAGGTAATCAATGGGTGCTGCGCCCTCACCAGGATCATATATATGTGCTTGGCATATGATTTACCCATAGAGCGTGCCATGACCAGTGAGGAACTGAAAGCATTCAAAGGGACCACTAGGAAGGCTAGAAAGTCTAGCAAAGGCAGAGCCGGAAAGCGGATGAGAGGTACTATCCCGTGCCTACAAGTCCCAGAATCACCCTCGCCACAACCATCTCCAGAGCAGTCACCAACAACAGCCACTCCCACGGTACCACCAATTCGTATACGGTTATCAAGACCAGTTATGCCGGAGGGCACCACCAGTACTGTCGCACCCCAAGCAGCCACAACCACAGAACCTATCACCACAGCAGCTGAACTTCCCACCACTATTGGTGCGGAAGCTTTCTCTTTTCCAATACCGCATTTAGAACCAGGACAAGCAGAGCCACTGGACCAAACTTTTGATTTTGAGATGCCCGATGCATTCTCCAATGAGTTCCAGTTTTCAGAAGGACAATTGTTTTCTCAAGAATTTGAAAGGCCTAGCTACCCTACCACACCCAGGGATCAGCCACAAGGACAGATCGTGTCCAGCTCTGATGACGAAAGAACAGCAACCGATGACGACGAAGGAGACGACGAAGCTAGCCAGGGAACAGAGGAATCCCAAGAGCATGAACAGACAGATGGCCAAGGCCAACAAACAGACACACATGGTGATACAAGTACCCATGAAGATGAAACTTACGGAGCAGCAGTTTACACACTAGCTATCAAGAAGCTGTATAGAACTATGGAAAAAGTTTGGGCACGCAAAAAGCTGACAGAGGAAGAGAGTCAAACAATAATAGAACAAGAACTTGTCAGTAGGCTCCAACGAAGCCCTCAGGTACTTGCAACGAAAGCCACTACCACAGTTTGACCCCCGCAGAGTACGACTACTTTCAAAGCCCGGCGAATACATTCGTGTACCAACCGGAGCACAATCTTCAGAACAAGCCAGGGAGGCACGCCTCGTCCCCGAAAGTTCATTGGCCGTAGAAACCATCTTTGTAGATTCCCCACCCCGCGCTACAGCTGTACAAACCTCAGTAGTCACTGAAGTACCGACCACCCCAACCGCTCCTCTCTCACCACCCGTCCATCCAGCCTCCCCTCTTCACCCTCCTTCCCCCAGACCCACATCTTCATTCGCCGGTGGTGTTGCAGAAATTGTCTTTACGACCACTAACCCCACAATTCCCGCACCCATTAACCCTAGTCTACCCCCTCCCACACCCACCTTTCTACCCAACCCATTCCTTCATCAATCTTTTCCATCTTTCCCCACAACTCCAAGACCCCTCTTCCCATTCCCCCCGCCGTTAACCTTCTCCCCCGTCTCACCTCCCCGACCCACTGTAACCCCTCTTTCCCCTTTCCATCAAGCTGCTCCAGCCAGCCCCCCTGTAAATTACCCCTCAACCTTTGTAAATCCCGTATTTGCACCAGCACGAGCACCCACGATCACACCCATATTCACGGTCACCGCACTAGATATGTCCACTGACATGGACATCTCACCACCCGCTGCACCATCACTCACTTCACTCCCGGCACAAACATTTTTAGGCACATCACAATTTTCAACAATCACTACATCATCCACCTTCCCACCCCCATTCCCCATTCCCGTTGCATCTACATCAACTGCATCTTCATTTAGCACCCCATTAATACTATCACCCACTGTAGATAATGCATTCCGACAGATGTTCATGTGTATGACGCAAGTAAGAGATGAGTTCACATCTCTTGGTGATAATTATCAGCAGCTGCAGAGGACAACCAATGACTTACAGTCGCAGTTTAATTTATTGTCTATTGAGAATGCCTCTCTGAACACCCGCTACCAGGAATTACGCGAGGCTTATCACAAATTGGAACTAGAAAGCGAAGAAAAGACCAAGGAAGCAACT
>CM035440.1:33878686-34003686 GCA_020310875.1 Ceratopteris richardii
ATCATTCATGAACAATTCTCTGAGTGAGAATTTTCCTTCTTCAAGAAGTCTGCTTCAAATATTGACTTCATTACCTGCACATATCTTCATATTTCTTCAATCTAATGATATACATACCTCCAAGCTACCTTTGCGCAATCATATCAACCATCAGTCCTTCAAAAGAATCATTAAAGCTTTAATTTGATCCTTAAGATCAAAAGTATGTCAAAACTGTCTTCCAGAAATGGCGACTTTGACATAGTCAACTTCTCAAGTTGATTTCGCACAACACAAATCCCGTTTTGCTAAATGCTTTTAGCCATAGCTTCCTTACCTTCTAAATTAGATTTTGAATGCTCACTCATTAAAAACGTTATTGAGATCTAAGCAAAACATTGACACGGGAAAGTGCGCGATTCTGAGAAGTCTATCTGCAGATTCTACATACCAATGTTCCTATTGATCATACTCACAGTAGAAAAGGAATTGGATCATAAAATTTGGAACATAGCTTCATTAGCTTCCATATTAAATGTGTACAAAAGGATTTCTAATCCACATGATTAGACTGACAGAACTCAGAGAAAAACACATCGCTAATTTCTTGAGAAAGACTCTCTACACATCTATCTCTATGACACTTGTCTTCAAATGACTCTCATATGTATTTCTTTACATCATTGACTTATATACATATAGTTCTAGACTTATCCCGCGTCTATTACATTACTCCTTATCATCCTAAGGATTATCTCTACTCAGATTACGAGAATTTCCACCTGTAATGTACATATGTATACAAACTTCATTTCTGAGATCTCTTCACTTTCTCAAGTGTCTTCTTCCACTTCAATCTGATCATGAGCTTGCTTCAAACTCTTTGTAATCACCAATTTGTGATTGGTTTGTTCCAATACCTCCCCCTCAATCATTAATTGTGATTATTCCATTCTTCTTCACTCTTGCCATCTCTTTGAATCTCTGTAGCTTAGGTCCATCCAAGCTTTTTGTTAACATATCTGCAACTTGTTCTTTTGTTGGAGTATACATCACTTCAATCTCTTTGTCCAGTACCTTTTCCCTCAAGATATGATACTGAATCTCTATATGCTTAGTACTGGCATGAAAAACAGGGTTAGCTTCCAAATACAATGAACTCATATTATCTCCAAAAATAATTGGAGTACTCTAATCAGTTCCAAAAACTTTCAACAAGGTCTTTAACCATATCACTTCTTTTGCAACCTCTACCAATCCTTTATACTCAGCTTTTGTGGATGACAAAGCAACTGTATGTTGCTTCTTTGAGCACCAAGAAACTAACTTATCTCCAATATAACAGAGATACCCATGAGTAGACCTTCTATCATCTGAATCACCTGCCCAATCTGCATCACTAAATATTTTAATTCTTGTATCAGAAGTAAATCCATAATACAAGCCTTCATTTAGGGTTCCTTTGATATATATGAGTACCCTTTGAGCTGCAATCCAATGAGTCTTCTTTGGACAATGCATAAATTGTGATAACACACCTACTGCATATGATAGATCTGGCCTTGTCAAGGTAGCATAGATTAAACTACCTACCAAACTCTGATATTTCTTCATGTCATTAAACTCTTCACCTCCATACCTGCTCAATTTATGATTTACCTCCAATGGTGTGCTTGAAGGCCTGCAATCCTCCATGTTGAATTTGACAAGAAGATTCTTTAAGTACCTTTCTTGTGTAACATATACTCCATGTTGAGTATATACAATCTGCATTCCTAAGAAATAAGATACTCCCAAATCACTTATCTTAAACTCCTTCTCTATTTGTTTCTTAAGCTCATTGATTCCTTGAGCACTTGTACCTGTGACAATAATATCATCAACATAAATACACATGTATATGTATCCATTTTCACTTGCCTTCACTAGCAAGCTACTATCTGCCTTTCATGCTTGAAATCCACATTCATTTAAGAACTTAACAAGCCTGTAATTTCATGCTCTTGGAGCCTGCTTCAACCCATACAAAGCTCTCTTAAGCTTACACACATAATCTGATCCAATTGAATCTATGAAGCCTTCTGGTTGCTCCATGTACACTTCATCTGCAATGTATCCATTCAGAAACGCATTCTTCACATCTAATTGTGATAACTTCCATCCTTTACAAGCTGCAATAGCAATCAATGATCTAATTGTAGACATCTTAGCAACAGGACTAAAGGTTTCATCATAATCTACCCCATAAGTTTGGGCATAACCTTTGACCACAAGTCTAGCCTTGTATCTAGACACCTTACCATCTGCAAACCTCTTTGTTTTATACACCCACTTACATCCAATGACTTTTTGATTCTTTGGTCTTGGCACCAATTCCCATGTTTCATTTTCAAGTAGAGCATCATACTCTTCTTGCATTGCCTTCTCCCAATTCTGTTTACCTTTAGCTTCTTCATATGTGATTGGATCTTCTTCTGTCTTCACAATGTAAGCATAATCTTTTGTTGTTAGAAAAGATGTATCATAGCTATACCTCATAGGCTCTTTTCTTTCCCTTGAGGATCTTCTGACCTCTGCACTTCTTGAAGTCTCAGCCACATTTGATTCTGGATCAAATCTTGGCCCATCTTCAATATTATTCTGCAATTTACTTTTACAATCAACATCATCAATATCTTCTTCATACATACTTACTTTTGTCTTCCCTTTTCTTTGTATTTCTTTGTCATCTACATAATCACTTGTTGACCATGTATACCATGTGCTTTGCTCATCAAATGTAACATCTTTGGTAACAAGAAATTGCTTTGTAGATGGACTCCACAATCTGTAACCCATCTGTCTATTATCATACCCTATAAACACATACTTCTCTGCTTTGGGTTCTAGCTTATGTCTCAATTATGAAGGAACATAAGCATATGCTAAACATCCAAATACCTTACAATGATCAAGAGTAGGTTTCTTACCCCCCCATGCTTCATAAGGAGTTCTTCCCTCCAATGCTTTACAAGGTAACCTATTCACAAGGTATGTTGCAGTGTTGATAGCTTCTGCCCATAAGTAATTTGGACAATTCTTTTCCTTCATCATTGCTCTTGCAAACTCTACAAGAGTTCTATTTCTTCTCTCTGCAACTCTATTTTGTTGAGGAGAGTACCTGCAAGTTACTTCTCTCTTTATACTTGCATTCCATAAATAATCATCAAACTCTTTAGAGAAATACTCTCCCCCTCCATCTGATCTCAACCTCTTGAGCTTTTGTCTTGTAATCCTTTCTGCATAAGCATGATAATGTTTGAATGTCTTGAACACTTTGCTATAGTGCGTTGAAGGACCCCACACATCTGTATGAACCAATTCAAGCATCTTTGAATACTTATATCCTGATTTATTATATGAATTTTTGTGTGCTTTACCTAACTGACAAGCTTCACACTTGTACACCATGTGTTGCCCTTCAATTTTTGGCAAACCAAGCACCACATCATTCCTTGACATTTCCTTTATAGCTCTCTCATTGAAATGACCTAATCTTTTATGCCATAGGTCTAATTGAGACATCTTTTGACTTCCATAAGTAAATAAAGCATGTCCCACATTACCTTGGACCTTGAGAGTAAACAACCTTCCTTCCTTTTTACCTGCAATTATGTTTCTATATCCCTGATTTGGATCTTGCACATAGACACCATCATTTGTGAATCTGACTTCATATCCTTTTTCCACAATTTTCCCTACACTTATCAGATTTTTAGGAATAGTAGGAACATAAAGTACCTTGCTCAAAAGTGTACTTCCACTCTTTGTCTTCACTGATCCAATGCTCTCCACTTTATGCTTGGTATTGTCACCTTATTAAACTGTATGGCCATTCACCTTTGCTTCCATATCAGTCATCGATGATATATTGCCACTCAGATGATTGCTACATCCTGAGTCAATATAAAACACCCTTTGGTCTTCTCCTACTGCTTCATGAGTTGCATTCAAGATGAGAGTCATGTCATCCTTTTGATCTGATGCATAATTATAATAATTGTTGTTGTATGACTGAGGTTGAAAGCTTCTTCCACCTCCTCTAGCATATGATGTCCTACCACCTCTTCCTCTAAAATTGCCTCTTTGGTTTCTGCCTCCTCTACCTTTTTGATTGAAACTCTGGTTATTACTTCCACCATTTTGATTGTTATACCAACAATCATTTGCCAAATGATTGGTTCTGCCACAAATCCAACAAGCTTTAGTATTATCTTTGTTCTTACCTCCTCTTCCTTTACCTCTGAAGTTCATCTTTCCTTTTGTAAAGTTAGCTTGACTTGAGGTCCCTTCATCATCAGTTGACTGCTTCCCTTTGCCATTCTTTTTCTTGTCCTTGGAGTACATAGCTTGACTTGCATGTTAGTATATGATCAATGTCTACCCCTCATGATTGTATGCACATTTTGTAAGGCCCCCTTTATGAGGAGAAGCCAAGCGTGCATTACCCAATTGATGGGAATCCCAACTTGAATGTTGGATGAAGGTCATATTGGACCATGTAAGGTATTATAAGGAAAGGGAGTTACCAGGGTCCCCAATTGTGGGGTCCGGGGAATATTCCATGGAATATTCCTTGTCGGAGTCAGAAATCATTTATATTTGTTAGGTCGGTTCAACCAGTCTAAGCCGTGTATGGCAATTACGCGGGCGGTGGCCGCCCACGCTCTACCGCCCATGTATAGCCGTCCATGGAAGGCCACCCATGATCCTATATATACATGACTTCTGCACTACCTAAGACACTGAGTTGAGCTAGCATACCTCTACCTTGTATCTCCCTATCTAGAGTTGTCTAGATCACCATTTAAGCTCTACCTTGAGAGCGCACGGGTGGACAACGCCATCATCTTTGTACTTGCTGCTAGTAGAAAATTGTTGAGATTCTCCTATATCTGTTATCTTCTCTGCTATTGCTCCTGTGTTATATTGCGTAACTATTGTCTTACATTGCACTCCTATCATTGTCTCCCTTAATGTCCTGCTCAAAAGTTAGCATGTGTCCTAGCAATTGATTAAGATCAGGAGTAAAGTGATCAAGTGAAAATTCTATGGACAATATGAAAGGCTTCCACTTCTCATCTCCTCTCAGACCTGTAAGTATTTGCCTTACCAACTTATCCTCTTCAATATCTTCATCTACAGCTCCCAAGCTATCTGCAATATCTTTGATCCTTGCCACATAATCCGAAATTGATTGTGAACTCTTCTTCTTGAAAGTTGTGAAATCAGCCCAAAGTGAGGACTTCCTTGACTTGGTTATGTTTTGGAAATGCTCTTTGAAAGCATTCCACACATCTGTTGCACTTTCTAATCCTCTGATGTGAGGTAAAAGATAATCATTTATAGCCATGTAAATGATGCTCCTAGCTTGAGCATCCTTTCTCATCCAGATCTTCAAATCTGCAAGCTCTTCCCTAGTTGGAATACTAGGATCTGCAAACTCAGTCTTTTCTTCTTCTCTTGTAATGAATACCATCAAATCTTCACTCATGAGGTGTGCCTCCATCCTCATGGACCAAGCTGGATAGTTCTCCCTATCTAGTTTATCAATCTGCAAGGTTTCTCCCATCTTTGATCTTCTATGTCTACAATTATTATGATTTATGATAATAAAGTGTACCTTTGATATGAAGCTTCAATCCTTTTTTATCCTTTGAACTCGTACTTTGTACTTCTGCAAGTTATCTTCAGGAATTTGCTCTTGTCCTCCTTCAATTAGAAGGAACTTCAATATCTGCAGCAGTCGAGACTTCCAATACCTTTACTTCACTTGTATTGCACCTTCAGCTCTGATACCACTATTGGAGACCTCTTAATCTCCAAAGACTTGATCTCTACTGATCTAAGAGCACCTCTATATCAGTTATAGACCAAACTTTACACAAATGTTACTTTGATTTACCAAATCATTCATGAACAATTCTCTGAGTGAGAATTTTCCTTCTTCAAAAAGTCTCCTTCAGATATTGACTTCATTACCTGCACATATCTTCAGATTTCTTCAATCTAATGATATACATACCTCCAAGCTACCTTTGCACAATCATATCAACCATTAGTCCTTCAAAAGAATCATTAAAACTTCAATTTGATCCTTAAGATCAAAAGTATGTCAAAACTGTCTTCCAGAAATGGCGACTTTGACATAGTCAACTTCTCAAGTTGATTTCTCACAACACAGATCCCGTTTTGCTAAATGCTTTTAGCCATAGCTTCCTTAACTTCTAACTTAGATTTTGAATGCTCACTCATTAAAAACTTTACACTAAGCATTGAGATCTAAGCAAAACATTGACACGGAAAAGTGCGCGATTCTGAGAAGTCTATCTACAAATTCTACATACCAATGTTCCTATTGATCATACTCACTGTAGAAAAGGAATTGGATCATAAAATTCTGAACATAGCTTCATTAGCTTCCAGATTAGATGTGTACAGAAGGATTTCTAATCCACGTCATTAGACTGAGAGAACTCAGAGAAAAACACGTCGCTAATTTCCTAAGAAAGACTCTCTACACATCTATCTCTATGACACTTGTCTTCAAATGACTCTCATATGTATTTCTTTACATCATTGACCTATATACATATAGTTCTAGACTTATCCCGCGTCTGTTACATTACTCCTTATCATCCTAAGGATTATCTCTACTCAGTTTACAAGAATTTCCACCTGTAATGTACATATGTATACAAACTTCATTTCTGAGATCTCTTCACTTTCTCAAGTGTCTTCTTCCACTTCAATCTGATCATGAGCTTGCTTCAAACTCTTTGTAATCACCAATTTGTGATTGGTTTGTTCCAACAAAAGTTCCTTAATACCCATGGCATGCCTGATCAGCAAGGCCAAGGACTTAGGTTACAAACTAAGCAATAGATAGTGGTAATAAGAAATTGGATTGAAAGACATCCAAAAGAGAAATGAGAAGTCTATATGAGACCCTACACACATGGGGTAATTTTTAATTGTAAAGGATGTTAAGAAGTTCATAGGAACTTCAACATCTGATCATTGAGGACAATGATCACACTAAAAAGGGGGAAGAGAATGTCATAAAATGACATATTAGCGAAAAAAATGGTTGAACCATTTTACCCTTTTAAGCATTCATTTCTTCCCCAATAAGCTTCTTCTTTCATTGACAAGAGGTAGGATCCATTTGGAGCTTTGAGAAAATTGCTTCAAGAGTGAAGAGTTGTAAATCATTAAGCATAACCAGAGAAGAGGGAGATTAAAGGGTTGAAAGAAACTCTTAACAACTCTACTCCAAAATGTGCTCTATGAGTAAAAAACAATTTATCAAGATGGTTAAAAAGGTAACTATTTAGCAAAGCTTATGATTGACTATATCCTTTGATACAGATACCTACTTATGTCAATAGATAATATCTAGTATAAGAATACTAGCTCTATTATTAAATGACATAAACAAAGATAACTTTGATTGCATCTGATCAAGGAAATAGTTCAATAAAAGCTCAATTTTCAAAGTCTTTTCAAAAACAAATCAAGACTTTGTAAGAATGTAAATTACAAAGATTTTGATTACATTCGATAAGACTAAAATGAACGGATGTTAATCCCCGAGTAAGAGCTAAAGTTGTCTACACTAAGGTGAGATTGTAAATCGGATGGTATGGGACGTCTAGGTTTACAATATCACTTTAGTAGGTTCAGTGGTATGGGACACTGAACTTAAGGATAATGGAAGCTTAAGCTCAAGGATATTTGAGAGATTTTTCAATGAATGATTTAGCATAAATAAACCTCCCATTTGGATAGGAAATTAAATTTCCTACAGTTTTCGAGGACGAAAACTCCTATAAGGGGGGAAGAAATGTATCATCAATATGATACTTCTAAGCAAAAGATATTCCTTTCATGGAAGTTAAGGATTACATTGGATGATTAAGTACCTAAGTGTGTTTGAGTTAAATCTCAAACAAAGTAAGAATCGGATATGCAAGAAGGGAATTCATTAAAGAATTCCAATTTGGCAAGTAAATTAAAGTAAGCTAGCCAAAGATTTGAAGCATAATCAGAGTAGGGCATTTGAGAATGGATAAGGATGGATCCAAAGTTTGGATCGATAAGCATGTCAACTTGCTTAAGTCAAAAGGGTGACATATAATTATTGATCCCTAAAAGGAGAATCGTTAATGGTTGGAAGAACATCAACATGATGTTGAAAACTTAAGCAAAGATATCAACTCGTGAAGGTATGAGTTGAAGATCCCAAGAAAATCCCATGGGTAAATATCATTGAAAAAGGGATCTAAAGGAGAAAAGACTTGATCTTATTTCATGTTAAATTATCTAGAGGAGTTTCGAGAAAGCCAAGTGACCTAAATTGGTCAAAGTTATCAAACCCTTTATGGTTGGATAATCCAAGTGGCCTACATTGGTCAAAAAGATCAAACCCTTTTATAGTTTGATACCAAGTTCAAAGGTCAACATAAAGAGACCTTTGAATTAATTGGCATTAGATTGAGAAACCTTAGTCTTTGCTCTCGTGAAAATGATGCCAAGGAGTTACAAGATAGAATTCATGATCATGGTAAATGATCAGAGAGCATTGAAAAGATAAGGGCAAAGAAGGTCGAAACATTGAGGATGTGGTTCTACGGATTGGAGAAAGAACTCACTGGGATGGGAGAGTGAGAACTAACTCCATTGAGATTTTTCTCTGATGGCCAGAGAGAAAATAGGCTCAAGATCGGATAGGAAACATCACGATAAGCCTTAAAGATAAGACCATTTAGATTAAGGTCTTAGGTTCATTATAAGGTATAGAAATGTACCTCCTTGAACCAATTTGTATGAACAAAAAGGGTAAATAGAATGAACATGACATTTACCCTAGAAAAGGCTATCCTTTATCCTCGTAAGCAGATGCATTTTTCTTAATAAAATGCATAGCCAAATTTTATATGGAACAATAAATTTGGATAAGTAAGAGGGTAAAGAATTTTGGGAGTTTACCAAGTTAAACTCCAAAAGTAAAGTCAAGCATATTCAAGTATAATAACCTTGAATGAAAGAATGATCTATAAAAGATCTTCTTTTGAATATCTGGTGAGAACAAGTGATTCAAGAATGTTCCTAGCAAGATCTGGGATATGATGCCTAGAAACAAGTATCTTTCTGGCAAGTCCTTGGAACCAAAACTGCAAAACTTGAATCATCTCAACTCCATCCTATAGAAAATCTAGAAGGTATCTTGATGAAGCATTATTCCTCAATTATTTTGAGGATTTGAAGGAATTGGTTTAGTAAGCTCTTTGCAAAGCTTTGGTGATCTTCGAGGTTAGGGTCTACCTGATAATTAAAAATTCCTAAAGTCATCTTTGGATCTAAGTCTTGAATGTCAAAACTTCCAAAAGGATTAAACTCTATTCTGAGGATTAATCCAGGGAAAATCAAAGATGAACAAGATAGGGATCCACTTGTAGACATGAATCTGTAGAGTGGGTATATTGTCATTCGGAATACTTGAACTTTATATTTCAAGAAAACCTGATGATTGAAATAAGTCCACTTATGTTGCCAAGGAATGAGAAGATAGTATTTCTCCTCATTTTATTGAGCATGTTTTAGCAGGGACTCACTAGACCCACTTTGTGAAGTTCTTATCTTTACCTAAGTCCTATCAAATACAAATAAAGTATATTTGTATTTGAAAAGGACTATAAAAGAATAATTTAAGTTTAGAACATCTGAAGATTCCTCTCCTTTCTGTTGAAAGTGGAAGATGAATCTAGTATCTGGCCCTTTCAAGATAGAAATCGGATATCTATCACAGATTCCTAAAAATATAAATTTCTAGGGAAGTACAAAGTGTACTGAAATATATTATTTTATGGAGCTCAAGGTTTGCAAAAGTGCCAAAAGAAAAAGACCACCAAAGAAGTCCACCCTATTCACTAATCCATAGGTACAAGGCATGCATGTACATTCAGGTGGACTAAGAGAAAGTGATTTGGGCAGGAATTTTGATTCATTTCCTTTTAGATTAAGGTAGGGATTAGCCTTTATTTGATTACTAAAAACAAATCTAAAGAGAGAGATGACCATGCTCAGAGTATAGATCATGGTGCATGGGGGAATACTTCACATATCATACCTACACGCATTTTCGAGGACGAAAATGTTAAAGGGGGGAAGAATGTTGTATAATTCATGGGTTTAGAAGGTTAAACATATGGATTCTAAAGGTTAGAATATCATGTATGTTTGCTTTGGTCTAACCCTTGAATTACCCTTGGAACATGCCTTGAACCTTTGGGTGAAACCCTTGCTTTTAACCCTTGAGGTATTTATTCATATGAGCTCCCAATTGAATGGTTTGAACCTTAGTCTTGATTTATCCTAAGGTGTGGGAAACTTAGTCTTGGGAGAAGCTTCTCTAGGAGCCACCTTGTGTGTATGTGGGAGAAGAATCCTCATTTGATTTAGAAGGCATGTGATAGACCTTGGGAAATTAGAAGGCATGTGATCACCCTTGGGAAAGTGTTCACATGAGGGACACTTGGCTGGACACTTGGCCAATCTCAAGGACATGCACCCCCTTGGGCTAGTGGTATATATATGGGTGGAGTTGGATGGGTGGATACGTGCTCTCTCTTAGGAGTGTGGTCTTGCTAGTTAGATTTATGAGTAGAATTTGTTTTTCACAACAATGGGCTTAAGTGCCTACCAATGCTTGACACTTGGGAAATGCATAAACCTACTCATCTGAGAGACATCAAACTAAATATTAGGTTGAGTTATACATAAGTAAACCAAGCATCCAACAACCTACTGATAGAGAACAACATCAAATGAGTCTCTAGCATCATCAAGACTCAATTGTTAACCTATTTCCATAGGATTGGCAATAGGTTTGTAGTCATCAAAGCCAAAATGTTTCAATAATGTGTCAATACATTTTTCTTGACACAAAGCTATTTTGTCACCAACTTACATAACCTAAATGCCCAAATAATGATGCAAATACCCAAAATTAGGACCAATGAGCAACATGTTCTCAACATGGAAAATAATGATAAGAAGCACATCATTTGCATGCTAAACATATAAGGTGCTCTTAGTTGGACTATTCTCAAAACCATGTGCAATCAAGTAGGCATGTATTTTTTCATACCAAGCACGTGACACTTGCTTCAAAACATATAATGCCCTTTTCAACCTGCACACTTTGTTTTCATTCCCTTTCTGCACAAAAACATGGGGCTGAAAAACATACACTTCTTCATGTAATCCACCATTCAAAAATGCAGTTTTGATGTCCTAATGATGTACATTCCAACCATGATGGGTTGCTTCATCATAAGAAATAGGTTGATTCTCATCACAAAGACTAGACGTAGCCATAACATAGCAATGTGATGCAAAAGAAGCACTATGAGAGCCCAAACGAGTATGATATGATAGAAATTTGCTATCTAACAAAGTTTACCCCAACCATTTAGGCACAATTTTTACCTCCTCTATATCAACCCTCTCATCAAGTGCATCATGTAAAACTGAATAAAAAATGGAATGATTTGCATCATCATGTGGAAACTCTAAAGGCTAAGAAATTGCCTCATTAGGATGAGCACTTGATTTTCCACCTGTAAAAAGAGGTAGCCAAGTGTCACACATATCTCTAGAGCTAGCTGATGTCTTCTTGGCACATCAAAGTAATGGCTAAATTGCATCTTCCACAAAAACAATATCATGCCTGACCAAAATGCATTTACTATGTGGATGATATAGACGATACTCTTTGCTTTGAACTGTACCCAACAAAAAAAAATCACTGCTTTATCATCGAATTTCTTGCATTGTTGTTCAGGCACTATGCATATGCTAGACAACCAAAGATACACAAATGATCAATAGATAGCTTATGACCATGCCAAGCCTTATATGGAGTGATTGATTCTAGTGCTTTAGTGGGACACTTTTTAAGTACATATGCTGCACACATAAAGAATTCAAGCTAGAAGCTATGTGGTAAAGCCCGACTTTTGACTATACACCTTGCCATCTTGTTAGCTCCGAAAATGGTTGGTTTTTATGCACTAATGTGGGTTTATTTGGCAGGAAAATACGCTTGATTTCCGGTACTTGAAGCACGAATTTGATAATTGATGGGAAGCATGTGGAGGTATTGATTGCAGGATATGTTCATCATGATCTTAATGAGGAGGCATTAAGGTGCTTTGATCGAATGCAACAAGATGGCTGCTTTCCAGATGCAGTTACATATGCCTGCATTTTGAAAGCTTGTGGTGGGGCAGGTGCTGTGCGTAGAGGGCAAAACGTTCATGCAGATATTGTCAAACAGGCAGTGCTTGAAGAACACAAGGACATTAACATTGGGTTAGTGATTATGTACGCAGAATGTGGTATGCTTACTGATGCCCAAGAAATCTTTGACAAGCTTCCAGTTCGAGATGTGGTTGCATGGAGTGTTCTCATGGCAGGTTACTCTCAGTCATCGTGGCCTTCTAGAGGAGGGACAAATATACTACGAGATGATCAGTAAAGATTATGGTCTAACTCCTACTCTGGAGCACCACACTTGTATGGTTGATTTATTCTGTCGCGTTGGTGATCTTGATGGAGCAGTAGTAGTTATCAAGTCAATGGAGGTTTCTCCTAATCTTGCTCTATGGCACACATTTCTGGGTGCTTGTGTAGTGTGGAAGAACGTGAAGTATGGGAGATGGACTTTTGAAAATGCAGTGGCATTGGATGAGAAGGATGGTACGTCATATGTCAGCATGAGCAACTTGTATACTGCTGTGGGCAGACTGGATGATGCAATGAAGATGGAAGCTTTGCGCTTGGAGAGACTTCAAGGAAACAGTGTGGATATGCTTTGATTCAGGATTGATTCGAGTTTGGTGCCTTGCAGGATGCTAAGGATGTGCTAAATGGAGATCTGAGAGCAAACAAGACTTCCAAATGAGAGGGAAAAGTGCCCACGTTATTTTGACCATATTTACTTTCATGAGCAAGTTAGGAGATAAAATATCAATAAACCGGTTAACACAATGTATGTGGAAATAACCCAGGCTAATGGAGAGTAGAAAAGTGTCCGCTTTTACTGGGCATTATAGATGAGTCTCTTTGCAAATGATACTAGTTATATTGATTCTACGGGGTAGCTCATCCAAAGGAGTGGCCACCAAAGGCACAATAATTTTGGAGGATTTAAAGATACGCTATCAGCCAACATCGCCATTGGTCTTATGTGGAATCACATGCACATTTGAGGGAGGGAAGAGAGTTGGTGTTGTGGGGGCAGGTCCGTTTTTTTGCAGAGCTGACAAGAAGAAACGGAAAAAGGGGTGGCCACGAAGAAGGGGAAGGATAAGTGGCTGGAGGGGGAGTTCACAAAAAAGAGTACAAAAAAGGGAAGGCAGCAGCGCTGGGGTCACTTCTTCTTTTGTTCGTGGAAAAGGGGAAGGGTTTTTTTCTTCTTTTGCCAGCAGACCGAAGGGGAAGGCGGACACATACGGATCTTTCTTGTATTTCTCCTCAGTCTTTGGCTATTCGTTTTGGGGGTTTTCTTTCAGGAGGAGAGTGCAGAAGGGGGCATCGAACAGCAGTTGGGGATTTTTTTTATGCTGCGGGAGAATCAAAGGAGAGGCTTCGAGGGGAGGGACGCTCACTCTTCCTCGCTCATTCTTTTTCTTCCCTCCCGACAATAGTAGAGGGAGGCATTTTTTGAATGTTTGTGCAGGCAAGTGTGGAAGGCAGAGGAGAAGAGGGCAGGGGAGATTCAAGGATGCAATCTGAAATGGAAAGGGAGCATCAGCATGGAGGCATTTTCCGGATGTTCAAGGGGAAAAGCTGAAGGGAGAACGGAGTGAAGACGAAGAGCCCATGGGTGAATGCACAGGTCAAGGTGGAGGAAATTGTGGATTTGATAGCCATTCAGGAGGCCAATTAGGGAAAGTTGAGGAAGATTTATGAAAGAGGTGAAGCACAGTTGCACGTCGACAGCGATTTCTCCACTCACCATCTCACGCAGCAGCCCTCTTCTCAGATGATGGGAAGAATACCGAATCATCTCTTAAGGCGAAACGCAAAGAGAGACAAAGATTCATGGCTTTCTGCTCCAGGAACACGCACAAAAGGAAAATGGGTTGCCTTTTAACCTACAGGGTAAAGCATGAATGCTTGATCGTAAAGCTTTGTAAACGGTGAGGAAGACATAAACTTTGATATAGCAGCTCGAAAAGTAGAGTTCAAATGCCAAAATGTATGATGAAATTCTAGACTGTGGGCCAACTCGAGTGCCTTTCTCCTTTGCCGGTGGTCATGGTCAATGAGAATACGTGCAGATGGACATATCCGTGAAGAAGAAGTATTTTGCAACTCAAACAAAACGTGCAGAAGAGAAAATGGTAGAATCGATGGGCTCATCAACATGTTCTGCGTAAAATAAGATCAGTTAGAGCAAACATCGGTGGAAAAGAAATGTAAGGAATCATTTGGAAAGGAAAGCAGAGAGGATAGCAGGGAACGCTCTGTGTCGCTTTCTTGAGCTGTTAGGAAGTTTCCTAGGAAGTAAAGGAATCCTTGCTGCTTGGCGATCTGTTTAGTGATCAAGAGTTTGATGTTTTTGCTGAATTGGGTAGAACCGTCATTCATTCAGTGTTGTTGTCATAGCATGTTTGCGGTACTGAGGAGTTGAAGTTAAAAGAAATCGGCTTCCGTCCTGTAGACTAAAACCGATTCAATGTGCTGTGCACATGAATTCTCAAAAGCATACTGTCACTGCAATTTCCACTTCTACAAAGGAATTCAGGTGATGGGGAGAGAACTGGGATAGAAGGACAGATTGAAACATTTGATCCCTTCGTTTAGTCTCAGAATTATTCATGCAATTGGCATTCCAAAATATGGAGTTCGGTTTTCCTGCACACATAGCAGTCCATGCTTCATTTCTTGGCAAATTTAACTGTAAGAAATCCTTGGTTACGTTTCAGTTATGCAATCATATTTGATGAGCGATGCAATAGCAAATGCCTGTTGTGGACATGTGTCTGCATGTTCTCATGATACTACATATTTATTTTGAATATATGAGTCAGCCTCATGATCTTCGGCCTTGTTAATAATGGTCTGTAATGACTCGCATAAGCGTCTAACTTTTACTGTATCTGAAGCGTATATTTGACGTCTGCCTTTAATTTGCTAATGGACTAGTTTATCAGTAGGTGCTACTGCATTGAAAGAGGATTTAGCTTGTTTGATTATTATTAGAAAAAATAAAGATATCAATTCTGATGTTAAAAAAAAAAGAACTGTGCAAGAGGGAGGTTGTCAAAAGGAATCATTGAGGTTGGATGCTTACCTGTGCACGTATCTTTCTGTCTTCCCCAAAGATACATTGGAGTGAAACTGAGGGTTTAGAGTGATCAAAGCTTACCTAGCATTACAAACTTTAGGCAAAATATCCTTGAGTGTATACTTTCCCTTGGACTAAGAGGCCCATCATTTTGGTGCGTTTGCCGGGAACATATGAGCTAGTGCCTAACCATAGGAAGAATCCATTGCGAGATAATTATGGGCTCCAGGTGATCCAATTGGACCGATTCCGAGGGGTTTTTAACCGAATAAAGTCTCGTATAACCATTTTTCCTGTGGGCTTAGAGCCTATTCATTTTGGTGCGTTTGTCGGGAATTGGCTTAGCACATCTCATCGAGAGTGCTACGAGTTCGCTTGGTGCCCCAATCGTGTGGCACAGCCAAGTCAATCCCAAATCTGCTTTGACCTTCATGAAAGAAATGGCTCAACAAAGGCAAGCCTGTGGTTTTGAGGAGAATGCCAATATGAGGCAAATGAATTCTGGACGAAATAGGAGATGGATAGATTCTCGTCCGACCATGAGACATCATGTGAACCGAGGGTGGCGATTTGGCCCGATATCAAATTATGTGAGATGATGGTGTTGCGAGCAGATTGGGCATATAGCCAAATATTGCCCTCGTGTATGCACCCCGTTGGATTTTGTCCCCACATGTGCGGACTGCGGGAAAAAGAGACTATGCGAGCACGTGTGTGGCTCAAAAGAGGTGATTGACCTAAAGGTCGCAACGAATGAACCAGATAGGTGCTTATCCTCTTTGTATGTGGAAGTTGACAAAGGTGGAGTCACTTCGTCGATGGAGACTGCGAGAGCAAGTGGAAGCAAGGACACTGGATCTCATGATCGAGACTTGGTAGAACTTGTGAAGAGCTTGGAATGTCAAGTCAATTGGTTGCAGGTGGAGCGAGATAACGAGAGGATCAAAATAGCGAAATTAGAGGAAAATCAAGAGAAAATGGCCGAGGTCCTAGGAACTTGGGAAAAGCAAGTACGAATGTTGAAAAATGAAAACAAGGAGTGGAAAAGAGTAAACAAAAGCTGGAGGCAAGATCTTGTGAAGCCCGAGAGTGAAAACGTGGTTTGGGACTTGAGATCCGGTTTGATGGTAGCCGACTGCTTTGGAGTTGCGATCGAAGAAGAGCTCTCAAGAGACAAGGATGACCTGATGAGGAGAGTCGAGGGAATGGAGCATGAAATCGAGAAGGTACAAAGCATAATCCGTCGATACAGTGATCAAGCGGGTAAGGCATGTGACGAGTTCCACCTGGAGTTAGAAAGAATGAAAAGTGCCCAAGCAGAGAGTGATGAGAAAATGAGACGTGTAGAGAAAGAGAATGCAAGGCTGAGTAGCAAGCTCGGTAGGTGGATGAATCAGAAAGACGATGAGACCCAAGAACGAGTAGAAGATCCGAAAGTAGGTAGAATAGAGGAAGAGCTAAAAGTGATGTTGGACAAGTTAGAGGCGATAGGCGTGGAGTTAGAAAGGACGAAGAATGAATTGTCGAAGAAGGTAGATGACCTGGAAGTAGAAAATATGAGTAGAATCTGGGAGGAGAGGTCGATTCGAGAAGAGGTTGAAAAGTTTTCTGGCCAAGTCGGGAGGAGCGAGGAGGTTCCTTTGGAAATAGAAAGAAAGATGAGCCATTTAGAAGAGGAGAAGAAGAAAATGTGGGTTCGGTTCCATCAAGTGGATGATGAGATTTTTCGACTCCAAGGCAGTGATGAGCGAAAAGAAGAAGGGATAAGGGATTTAGCTTTGAAGCTCGAGGCATTAAGAGGTGTAGTAATGAATGGTGGCCTTCCAGACCGTATCGCCTGGCTAGAGGACAATATCAGCAAGCTGTCGAATCATGTGGAATCTCTGCGAGGCAGAGGTTGGAGATGAAAAAATAGACGAGGCAATGGATGTTGGTGAGGATGGCTTGAGTCTGATTAGGGTTTGCTTTGCGGATTGCGAGTCAAAGATGTGAGGACGGGTGGACCAAGTGTGTTGTACACTTAGGAACTAAAGTGACACTTTTTGAGGTTTCAGGTCGACAAGGTGATTAGTATGTGCGGGTCTTGAGAGGAAGGGTTGACCATGGCATTAGTGGCTGGATTTTGGCTTGAGTGGCAGCAGAGAGGAGATATGTCTCATTGGGATGTCCACGGGGGGTTATATGTGTGTGTATCGTGATTGGGATGGTTGGGAAAAAGTCCTTTCTTTTGTCTCCTAATTCTCGAGATGCGGGAATGAAAAAAGATGAGAAAAATATATGTTTATGTATATGCGCATGTGGCTATGCGCCTATGTGGGCTGATAGGTGGGTGGAGCCACTTTGGCCGGGTGGTCAAAGCCACGAACCGACGTCGGTTTCGCATAGGGCTAGCTGTCTGTGTGTCGCGCGCTGCGTTGGGTTGGTAGATGGGTGGAACAAACTTGATCGGGTGGTCGAGTCCACGAGTCGCATCCAGCTTCGGCGTAGGCCGGCAAGTGTGAGTAAATTTGTGAAAAAAAATGATGAAAAAAGGGAAAAAATGTGGAAAAAAATGAATGAGAAGAATTCCTCGCTCGAGGGGGGACAGAAGAGAGGTGAGAGAGCATGATGCTCGGATGGGAATATCTGTGTTTGTGTTGTGGGGATTCGGGTTATGTGTGGGCTCCCGATGAAACATGTCAAATTGAAGCTTAAGCTCGGCTAGGGTTTTGGTTGCGATGTGTCTATGGAAAGCTTGGACTTGAGGAATCCAATCGTGCTAGTTGCATTGTTTGTCTGCAAACCTTCCGGAAGTGTTCAGTTTGGCTCTTAGGTGATATGACAACTTGAGAAGTCCTGAATCGCGTTGATGATGAGCAGTCTTGTCGAGGTGACCCGACGTTAGACTTGAGTGGTCCTTATCGTGTATCCATCAAGTTAGTGTGGTGTGGTGGTGACCTAGCATCTGATCTAGTTGACGAGCAAGAAAAACAGAGAGATAGACAGGAAGTAAAGTGGGTAGTGGAAACCCTAGGTAAAAGGGGCATTAAAAAATCGGCAAGAGAATTCGGTTAGAAATGAGAAAAAGGAATCAACAAAACGATCGTGTGACCGGGAAGTGTATCAAAAAACGGAAGTGGGGAATGGTTTTTGATCATATATGGTGTGTGTGGGAAGTGTGTTGAGTAGGCATGTGGAGTAGAGATTCATGACGTGTTGAACGAACAGTCTAGAAGAGTGACGAGAGGGAATGTGGACATGTCTTCTGTTTGCATGTATGTATGTTGTTCGTGATGAGAATGCATGTGTGACACGGATCATGATGTGTGTGCTGAGTATATATGTGTGATGTGTATGAAGGATATAATTGTCTTTTCATTTTGGTTGTACATATTGTGATTTGATGAAGAAAGGTTCTAATGTTTTAATGAAGTTTGTAGACAGGTAGACATGGCGGTGAAGATGCGAGAAGATGGACAAAGATGGTAAGTGAAATGATTGGATTGTGGTACTAACAAATGATTGTATGAGTATGATTTCAAGTGTTACATGGAGGAAGAAGAGAATAGGCATGCAAGGTAAAGATTTGTATTTGATTGACTGATGAGCACAGGTTGGATGATTTGAGTGCAGGCACACATTGGCTCGTCGAGGACGACTTCGCAATTAAGAAGAGGGGAGTATGTTAGCTCCGAAAATGGTTGGTTTTTATGCACTAATGTGGGTTTATTTGGTAGGAAAATACACTTGATTTCAGGTACTTGAAGCACGAATTTGATAATTGATGGGAAGCATGTGGAGGTATTGATTGCAGGATATGTTCATCATGATCTTAATGAGGAGGCATTAAGGTGCTTTGATCGAATGCAACAAGATGGCTGCCTTCCAGATGCAGTTACATATGCCTGCATTTTGAAAGCTTGTGGTGGGGCAGGTGTTGTGCGTAGAGGGCAAAACGTTCATGCAGATATTGTCAAACAGGCAGTGCTTGAAGAACACAAGGACATTAACATTGGGTTAGTGATTATGTACACAGAATGTGGTATGCTTACTGATGCCCAAGAAATCTTTGACAAGCTTCCAGTTCGAGATGTGGTTGCATGGAGTGTTCTCATGGCAGGTTACTCTCAGTCATCGTGGCCTTCTAGAGGAGGGACAAATATACTACGAGATGATCAGTAAAGATTATGGTCTAACTCCTACTCTGGAGCACCACACTTGTATGGTTGATTTATTCTGTTGCGTTGGTGATCTTGATGGAGCAGTAGTAGTTATCAAGTCAATGGAGGTTTCTCCTAATCTTGCTCTATGGCACACATTTCTGGGTGCTTGTGTAGTGTCGAAGAACGTGAAGTATGGGAGATGGGCTTTTGAAAATGCAGTGGCATTGGATGAGAAGGATGGTACGTCATATGTCAACATGAGCAACTTGTATACTGCTGTGGGCAGACTGGATGATGCAATGAAGATGGAAGCTTTGCGCTTGGAGAGACTTCAAGGAAACAGTGTGGATATGCTTTGATTCAGGATTGATTCGAGTTTGGTGCCTTGCAGGATGCTAAGGATGTGCTAAATGGAGATCTGAGAGCAAACAAGACTTCCAAATGAGAGGGAAAAGTGCCCACGTTATTTTGACCATATTTACTTTCATGAGCAAGTTAGGAGATAAAATATCAATAAACCGGTTAACACAATGTATATGGAAATAACCCAGGCTAATGGAGAGTAGAAAAGTGTCCGCTTTTACTGGGCATTATAGATGAGTCTCTTTGCAAATGATACTAGTTATATTGATTCTACGGGGTAGCTCATCCAAAGGAGTGGCCACCAAAGGCACAATAATTTTGGAGGATTTAAAGATACGCTATCAGCCAACATCGCCATTGGTCTTATGTGGAATCACATGCACATTTGAGGGAGGGAAGAGAGTTGGTGTTGTGGGGGCAGGTCCGTTTTTTTGCAGAGCTGACAAGAAGAAACGGAAAAAGGGGTGGCCACGAAGAAGGGGAAGGATAAGTGGCTGGAGGGGGAGTTCACAAAAAAGAGTACAAAAAAGGGAAGGCAGCAGCGCTGGGTCACTTCTTCTTCTGTTTGTGGAAAAGGGGAAGGGTTTTTTTCTTCTTTTGCCAGCAGACCGAAGGGGAAGGCGGACACATACGGATCTTTCTTGTATTTCTCCTCAGTCTTTGGCTATTCGTTTTGGGGGTTTTCTTTCAGGAGGAGAGTGCAGAAGGGGGCATCGAACAGCAGTTTGGGGATTTTTTTTATGCTGCAGGAGAATCAAAGGAGAGGCTTCGAGGGGAGGGACGCTCACTCTTCCTCGCTCATTCTTTTTCTTCCCTCCCGAAAATAGTAGAGGGAGGCATTTTTTGAATGTTTGTGCAGGCAAGTGTGGAAGGCAGAGGAGAAGAGGGCAGGGGAGATTCAAGGATGCAATCTGAAATGGAAAGGGAGCATCAGCATGGAGGCATTTTCCGGATGTTCAAGGGGAAAAGCTGAAGGGAGAACGGAGTGAAGACGAAGAGCCCATGGGTGAATGCACAGGTCAAGGTGGAGGAAATTGTGGATTTGATAGCCATTCAGGAGGCCAATTAGGGAAAGTTGAGGAAGATTTATGAAAGAGGTGAAGCACAGTTGCACGTCGACAGCGATTTCTCCACTCACCATCTCACGCAGCAGCCCTCTTCTCAGATGATGGGAAGAATACCGAATCATCTCTTAAGGCGAAACGCAAAGAGAGACAAAGATTCATGGCTTTCTGCTCCAGGAACATGCACAAAAGGAAAATGGGTTGCCTTTTAACCTACAGGGTAAAGCATGAATGCTTGATCGTAAAGCTTTGTAAACGGTGAGGAAGACATAAACTTTGATATAGCAGCTCAAAAAGTAGAGTTCAAATGCCAAAATGTATGATGAAATTCTAGACTGTGGGCCAACTCGAGTGCCTTTCTCTTTTGCCGGTGGTCATGGTCAATGAGAATATGTGCAGATGGACATATCCGTGAAGAAGAAGGATTTTGCAACTCAAACAAAACGTGTAGAAGAGAAAATGGTAGAATCGATGGGCTCATCAACATGTTCTGCGTAAAATAAGATCAGTTAGAGCAAACATCGGTGGAAAAGAAATGTCAGGAATCATTTGGAAAGGAAAGCTGAGAGGATAGCAGGGAATGCTCTGTGTCGCTTTCTTGAGCTGTTAGGAAGTTTCCTAGGAAGTAAAGGAATCCTTGCTGCTTGGCGATCTGTTTAGTGATCAAGAGTTTGATGTTTTTGTTGAACTGGGTAGAACGGTCATTCATTCAGTGTTGTTGTCATAGCATGTTTGCGGTACTGAGGAGTCGAAGTTAAAAGAAATCGGCTTCCGTCCTGTAGACTAAAACCGATTCAATGTGCTGTGCACATGAATTCTCAAAAGCATACTGTCACTGCAATTTCCACTTCTACAAAGGAATTCAGGTGATGGGGAGAGAACTGGGATAGAAGGACAGATTGAAACATTTGATCCCTTCGTTTAGTCTCAGAATTATTCATGCAATTGGCATTCCAAAATATGGAGTTCGGTTTTCCTGCACACATAGCAGTCCATGCTTCATTTCTTGGCAAATTTAACTGTAAGAAATCCTTGGTTACGTTTCAGTTATGCAATCATATTTGATGAGCGATGCAATAGCAAATGCCTGTTGTGGACATGTGTCTGCATGTTCTCATGATACTACATATTTATTTTGAATATATGAGTCAGCCTCATGATCTTCGGCCTTGTTAATAATGGTCTGTAATGACTCGCATAAGCGTCTAACTTTTACTGTATCTGAAGCGTATATTTGACGTCTGCCTTTAATTTGCTAATGGACTAGTTTATCAGTAGGTGCTACTGCATTGAAAGAGGATTTAGCTTGTTTGATTATTATTAGAAAAAATAAAGATATCAATTCTGATGTTAAAAAAAAAAAGAACTGTGCAAGAGGGAGGTTGTCAGAAGGAATCATTGAGGTTGGATGCTTACCTGTGCACGTATCTTTCTGTCTTCCCCAAAGATACATTGGAGTGAAACTGAGGGTTTAGAGTGATCAAAGCTTACCTAGCATTACAAACTTTAGGCAAAATATCCTTGAGTGTATACTTTCCCTTGGACTAAGAGGCCCATCATTTTGGTGCGTTTGCCAAGAACATATGAGCTAGTGCCTAACCATAGGAAGAATCCATTGCGAGATAATTATGGGCTCCAGGTGATCCAATTGGATCGATTCCGAGGGGTTTTTAACCGAATAAAGTCTCGTATAACCATTTTTCCTGTGGGCTTAGAGCCTATTCACATCTCCATGAGTGACATGTTCTTTATTTCATCAACTCCATTCTATTGAGGTATATATGGAAATGTGCACTGATGTTTTATCCCACATTCAACCATAAATGCATTAAAATCAGAAGACATATATTCCCCCCTCTATGAGAATGGAGGGTGCCCATTTTACATGTTTGATAGATTTTCAACCGAAATCAGAATCTGTTTGAAGCACATAAATACTTTAAACTTTGCTTTCAATGGATACACCTACAAATTCCTGGAAAAATCATCAATGAAAGTCATGAAGTAAAGGTAGTTCCCCTAAGAAGGTTTCTACATAGGATCATAGACATCACTGTGAACAAGCCATAGTTTTTTAGTAGCTCGAAGTGAACCATTTTTTGGGAAGGAGGAACACTACATTTTTCCCAAAATACAACATTCATAAACATGCTTACAAGGTGCCTCAAGTTTGGACAGAGAGGACAACATTTTAGATTTTTGCAAGCATGGAAAACTAGCATAATTCAAATGACCAAAGCACGCATGTCAAAGCTTTGTATCTCATATAGAATGAGAATCTTGAATTGCACACACTTAATCATTCATAGATTTTGTATAATCTTCATGCATGTCAAATCTTTGCATCTCGCATAGCATGAGAATCATGAATTGCATAGGCTAAATCATTCACAAATTTTGCATAATCTATGAGCTTATATAGCCCACAACAAATAATGCTAGAGGCAATAACCACATTGCCATTTGAAAAATCATGAACTGTACATCAAGGGTATAGGTAGTAGTCAGAGACAAATGAATCCCATGTCGATCAAAGAACTCCTTTGCCTCTCTTGCATCTAATTCTCCCCGATCTGCAACCACTTTCTCTATGTATCTGAATCATGAAATCACTTCTTCTAAAAGAAATCAACATAGAATATAAGTAGTCTTTGTGCAAAGAGGTCAGACTTCCATATGGTTAGTCAATTCTTCTCTAGCGTGGACATGGTAACAAGGTCAACCACCTAGTTTTAATGAATAAAAGGAGGGCAAGTCGAATGTAATGGGTAAGTTGAATGTAATGGGTCTCTATGCATGATTGAGGAATGAACTTGACATATGGCACAAGTGCTTACAAAGTCTTGAACACTCACACATATTCTTGGCCATGAGTAAGCTTCCCAGAATTTCTCATACATTGCATAAAATCCTTTGTGACCTCCCCATAAGGTCTCATGCATTTCTCTCATGATCTTTCTCTGAAGAATCTTATTACTTAGTACACATTGTGGAATCTTCACCTTGCCTTTAACATGTCACCAAATAAAGCCAGCCTTCAAGAAGAACTTGCAATAATTTTTCATGATAAATCTAAACTTATTTGTGGAGTAGCCTAAGGAAGGTTTCAGTGAACTCAAATATTTTACTATATCTTTCCATTCTCCATCATACTCATTCTCATGAAATCACTCATAAACATAAAATAATGGATCATATCTCATCATATTTGTATATCTTTCTGTCTCATCATCATCATCATCATAATCATCATCAAATTCTTCTCTTGAAAGCATATCAACAATAGTATTTAGCTTCCCAAATATATGGACAAAATCTAGATTAATATGTGTATATGAAATCCACCTAATCATTGCAATATCCAGAGAACAAAAATAAGAAATCATTCCTATAAGAGGAAGACAGTCAATGTCTACAACAACATTAGCCCCAGTGAAATATCCTTTATGAGATTTCAATCTAGTCACCAATTCCTATAATTCTCTCTTAATTTATGGATATTTTCCCTATGTATCATGTAGTATCTTCATACCCAAGAGAATTGCAAATCTCTATCCCTCGTCATCATCTTGACCTATGACCCAGGCTATACCAATAGGACTAGTATGAACAATCAAAATGATAGGCTTCTAACCTGAATAATCTACATGCTTCAAAATTTGGACTTCAGTTAGCAATTACTTCGGTTTACACATGGCTCTTTATTGTTTTTCAGCTAAAAGAAACTTCTTTTTCTTTCTTAGTAGATCATATAAAGGGCTTGCAACATGATCAAAGTGAGGAACCCAAATAACATAGAAGCCATAGGCTCCTAAGAATCTCCTTACTTCACTGAAATTATGACATATCTCATAAATTTTGCCAATGGTGTCAGCTTTCTATGGGTATGGCTTTCGGCCATAATGTCGACATAGATGTCCTACAGTGAGAACATCATCGATAGCAAAAACAAATTTCTCTAGAGAAAATGTTAGTCCTACGTCTTTGAATCTTTAAAAAATTTTCTCACAATTAGAGATATGGTCGCTCATAAATTTCCTACAATCAGAAGGATCCAAAGTATCATCATTCACTCTTTCTTCATAACCCTTTATGAGAATATCATCAATAAAAGGCATAGTCACTAAAGGTATAAAGTCATGTAGAACCACATTTATGGCATTCATCATGTGAGCCACAAAATTCATTGCTCCCGTCAGCAAAGTACACATACGTACAAGTCCATGTGGAGTCTTCATCATAGTAATGTCTCTGGTTGCAAGAGCTAACTGAAACTAGTCATATCATGAATACATGTTACCTATTGAGTAGATGGAAATCTCAACAAATTCTTCAAAAAACTTCTCTACAATAGTTCCCATCCTTACATTTCTAATCATGAGTTTGTTTACAGGTTGCAAATCCTAGATGAAACAAACTTTCCCATTCTTCTTTAGCACGGTGAAACATCTATTTGACTATGGTGCTGAGGATGGATCTAATATTTGCATGGATATCTTTTCCTTTAATAGTCTAATCAAACTAGGTAAATGAGCCTTTGGAATTTGTATAAGTTGAATATTCCATGGAATATGTGGCATTGTAAAGATGATCATGAGGGGAACTTATTTTGGATTTGCACAACCTATCTCATGTGGTAAAGGAGACAATGCTTTCTCGTGTATCTTGAAAACTTCTATAATTTTTCTCTTTCCTTTTTTTCAAGAATGTTTTCTAACCAAACTTAATCTACTTAATAGTCTCATCAGCAAAATGATGTCCTATCAGTTCTCATTTTCTCATCATAGGATCATCAAACACTCTCAAATATTTTTCATAATTATCTCTTGACAATGGTTGAGCTATGGGTTTGACCTTCTTATCAATAGTCTTATACTTGGTATTACCATTCACTTCATGTTCTTGCAAAAATTAAACACTTAAATCATATTTTTTGAAATAAGTAAGCATAATAATTTTAGATCTTTCTTTTGTTTGAAGATCTTGCTCAAGTTCTTCTACACAATCAAACTTGTTTCTAATTCAATCATATTCTCAATTCGTTCATCATGCAATATCAATCCTAAATTTTTGTAACGTTTGTTGCATGTTTTTCTAAATTTATCTAATACGTTTTCTTTTTGCAAATAGCATAATTTAAATGTAGAAGAGGTTTATTCCCACTAGGAACTATTTTAGAACTCTTCACAAGGAATTCCTTGTGGACCTTGATGTGGCTCTGATGCCTCTTGATTGTGACATTGTGCCTATTTCAACACCCACTTTTGGGCCTTGAACTTTGATTCCTATTTCTTAATTGATTTCGCCTCATGGGCCATACACTTCTCCACAATCCTCTCAGCCTCAAGACCTCACCTCTTGGTTCTCGATGGTCCCTCGATAGCGACTCATTAGCTCGCTACATCTTAGCTGACAACTATTGCTCCAGGCTTGGTGACATTCGACTATCATCTATAGAGGGGACACTGTAGCGGGGTACTTTGATACACCCTTAAAATAATGTATTTTTTTTGTTTTGCTTTTCAAGATGCAGAAGCCAAGCACAAGGAAAGTTACCTCGATTTCGAACAAAAGGAGAAGGAGAAGAAGCGAAGAGCAAGAAAATGGTGGAAGGGGGATCCAGCTCATGAAGAAGGCCAAATTTCCCATTTCACCTATTTTCCCAAAGTTCCCTAATTCCCATTTCACCTATTTTCCCAAGTTGACTAAATTCCCATTTCACCTATTTTCCCAAGTTGTCTAAATTCCCATTTCACCTATTTTCCCAAGTCGTCTAATTCTCCCAGTTGTCTAATTTTCCTAAGTTGACCAATTAGTCGATTTTCCCAAGTTGACCTATTTTCCCAAGTCGTCTAAATCTCTAAGTTGTCTAATTTTCCTAAGTTGACCAATTAGTCGATTTTCCCAAGTTGACCTATTTTCCTAAGTCGTCTAAATCTCTAAGTTGTCTAACTTTCCTAAGTTGACCAATTAGTCGATTTTTTTAGTCAATTTTACAAGTTAGTCGACTTACTCAAAAGTTCACCACTTTTATGAAGTTAGTCAACTTACTTCAAAAGTAGTCTAATTTTTAAGAAAAGGGTGTACTTTTGATTTAGTCTACTTTTTCACTTGAAAAAGCGACTAAATTTCCTAGATCTCCATATAGTCTAAATTTTCAGCCACTTGCATGCGGAGAACTCATGGATGGTGGACGGTGCCGAATACAAGAATTTGGAAGATAGTGACGACACAGGAAAAGTGGACTAAGAAGGAAGCTTCGAGAGTACCAAAACTGTCAAAAAGTGTTAGAGAGCCTGCCAAAGAAGAAACTAATTTTGTCTCCTTTTGCTATCCTTCACTTCTAGGAAAACTATATAAGTAGACCTCTCCTTCAACAAAGGGAGGGAAGCAGGGAGAGAGACTCAAGGAAGCAATGCACTCCTGCAGCCTTGCCTTCTCTTTGTGTGTGTAGAGCTCTTAGCTTACCTCTAGTGCTCCACTTGGTAGAATTGGAATCAGCTAGCTTGGCACTCTGTGTGAGTAGTGGGCAAGCAGTGATTGGCCAATCTTCTCGTGAGCAGCTAGTTGGAAGACTAGAGTCTTGAGCATGTATGTTTAGAGAATCGAAGTGCAGCTCTTAGAGTTAAGGTGTATGCTTATGTCTCCTACTGATTGCCCAAAGTTTGTATAATCTTCTTTTGAGATGTTTAGACTCATAATTTCAACTTCTCCCTTTCATTTCACTCGTAATTTTGGGTTCTTTCTCTTCTCTCACTGTGTCATTGTATATGCTATTTTTCCTTCCCCATTGAGTCTTCAAATTGCAACCCACAGTGCATATTGCACTTAAGAGGACACACCACATCGGGCATATAGATCAAGAAATTGATCTACAGGTGCTCATTTTGGCACGCCCGATGGGACCTTGGTTGCAATTTGAACTTGTTAGACGTTCAGACCTTAGAAGAACCGAGTTGATGAAGAGCGTTAGAGCGATAGTCTATGACTCATACTCGCTCCATCCATAAGGAAGGATCCCTTAGTCCCGTGAAAACTCCCATAAAGAGTTATCTACGGAAAAGATTACACTACATCCCTCCTAGAGCTCCACCACTTCCATTTCCATTTCTCGACCCATCATCATCGCGAGGAATCTTGGACCGGCACTCAACGCCTCCTTCGACGGACATGGCAGACAACCAAAGGCCACAAGCGGTAGTGATGGGGGATGATTTGACTAACTTGCTCTCTCGGATCAACATCAAGTTTCCTTCCTTCAAGGCAGCCCCTCATGAGGATGCAGATGATCACGTCAGGAGGTTTATTTCCCTATGTAAGAGTAGGGGTTTACATCAAAGAGAAGATGCCTTCCTTGCCTTGTTTCTGGCCACTCTTGAAGGGCTCACGGATCGATGGTACAATCAACATGATGAAGCACACTTCACCACCTGGGATGCCCTCAAAACCGCCTTCACAATTACATTTACCCCAGGTAACTCACAGAATGCATTTTGGATCAATTGGAAAATCTTAAACTACAAAAAGGAGAGGCATTCTCTGAATTAATGACTAGAGTGAAGTCGTTAGTTTCTCGTCTTCCTCACAATCCTGGGGATTTTCTAGTCAAGAAATGGTTAGAGAAGGCTCTACCAAAAACTTCTCAGCAAAAGCTTAGAGAGTTGCTATAAGCTGATGCATCATTGGAGGAATTCAAAGCTGCAGCCTCAAGGATCGAAGCAGCAAGAGTTCAGTTAAAAGAACATGAAGGTATGGATGAATTCACAAGTGATCCTCTTGCATCACTAAGAAGAGAGTTAGAAGCCTTGAAGTTACAAAAGACCTTGCGAGAGGAAAAAAGCTACTTGGCAAGGAAGGAATGAAGCGCTAGCTCTACTACGACAAGAATTGGAGGAGCTTAGAACGCAAAAAGAGGTAAAAACATCGATTTGGTGCACCTTATGTAAGAAATCAGGACACTCTTCGCAAGATTGTCCAGAGAGGTTGGTGTGTCAATTTTGTGGAAAACCAGGCCATGAAGCAAGGGATTGCTATTTCCTCAAGGGGATGCAAGCAAATTGGGCATCACCAAGTGTATCTGTTCATCAGCCCCTATTACCAACTCCAAGATTTCAAGTCGAAAGCATGTATACCACTCCTCAGGTAAACTCCTCTAACAAAAGAAAACCTCCATTTAGAAGACGAACTCGTCCTATCATGTGCTACGGATGTGGCGAATATGGGCACTTTCAAGGAAAATGCTCCCTCCCAGAAGGGTCTCCACCTTGCAGGTTTTGCCTGGATACAATGGATCATTACTCGAAGGACTGTCCGAAGTAGAAGGCTTCTACAAGTGGATCAGCTCCATCCTACCAAGTCAATGTTATCTCTGTCAATAAGGGAAAGCAACCAGCAATTCATTCAAGTAAGAGAGAAGAGAGAAACACTCTTAAATATCCAGGTATCCAATTTTCTCCTGTACACTCACAGTGGCACTTATCTGAGAAAGAGGAACCGAATGTGTGTGATGTCCCTGGGCAATTTGGACGAATTCTTCCACCTAAAGAAGTTGACCCATTTTTTAAAAATGGTCAAGTTGAGCAAGTCGACTTAAAAGAGGAGCAAGTGACTAAAAAATTTGACCAATTTTGTAAAAATGCCCATGTTCACAAAGTAGACCAATTTTTGGAAAATGATCAACTTGAAGTTGCCCAAAATTTTAAAAATAGTCTACTTAAAAAAGGTCAAATTTTTGAAGTCGACTTATTTTCCCAGGATGACTCAATTCAGGAAAATAGACTATTTTTTGAAATCGACTCTTTTGCCCAGATTCATGCCACTCCACTAAGTGCTCTTGGTAAACTTCATGGAGATGTTTCCCTGCATAATCATGGACCAGAGAAAGAAACCCCAAGCTATGCTCCAGAATTAGAACCTGATTCACAACAGAGAGAAGAAGGAAATCATGAACTCAATGCACACCCATCCTTCAGCTCAAGTCCAGAAGCTAGAGTGGTGGCATTGCAAGAAATGGATCAAGAACAAGGGGTGCAGAATAGAGCCCAGAAAAAGAAAGCAAAAGCAAGGGTCCTCCAAGAAAAAGACTCAAGTACAAAAAATTCTAAAGTTTTGCAGGAAATAGACAAAGCTTTTGAAGAAACGATGAGAGAACTCCATTCATGTAACAAGCCTCCTCTACCTTCGCCAATACCATCCATCATTAAGACAGAGGAAATATTAAAGAACACCTTCCAGCAGGTATCATTTTATGATCTATTAAGACTGAATGAAAGGTTTAGAAGTGAAGTTATAGGGATCATAGAGACATTGTCTCCTCCGACAATGCTTGCAATAAGTGGTGGGCACACTCCAACAAACCTGATGAAAGCTTCAATTTTCGAGAACTTCACAAAGGTATCAACCAAATCTCTAACCGACTTCAGGAGTCCATGTCTATCAGTCACTATATATGGAATAACTATAAATGGAGTAATAATCGATGGAGGATCAGGCATAAATCTCATGACAGAGTTTACCCTCAAATCACTTGGACTCCAACTTTTAGGTGAAGCAAAGTTCACAATAACCTTGGCTGACCAAAGTCGAGTTAAACCTCTTGGTATTGTAGAGAAGCTACCGGTAGAGATGGACGGGCTGACATTCTTTCTAGATTTTGTGGTGTTAAATTTACCGCAGGTCAATGGAGGCTTTCCGTTACTCATAGGGAGGCCATGGCTAAGGCACATCCAAGCCATGCATGATTGGGGAAATGATACTATTTTAGTTAACCTGCCAAGGAAGGTACAGAAACAAGTACACTTAGATCCGAAAGGATCTCATGGAGGTAATGCTCATTCTTTCACTATTCTCAAAGAGCAACACATTCCTATCCTGGAAGCATGTAATGAAATTGAAATAAACGATGACCAAGATCTTTTGGAATGGATGGAAGACTTTCCATGTTATGTCATATCTATTTGTGAAGGAGACTTTGAACAGGTAGAAACTCTTGGGCTTGGAGAACCCGTCATGGACTTGAGGAGAGGAAAGAAAGGAGTCTCGAAGGATTTGACCCAACGAAAGGAGAAAAGAGTTGCAATAGATGACTTACCGATACCATCCGACATACCATGGATGAAAGAGCTTTCACCTTCATGGATGCAAGAAAAGGAATAAAAAATTAACATAGAGGAATCGCCGGCCTATCCATAATGCATTTTTGAAGATCAAAACGAACAATCAACCATGTCATCTCAACCTGTAAGGCAAGTCAATCTTGGAAATGAGGAACACTCACAACCGATCTTACTAGCAACATGGCTTTGGGATCATCCGTCCTTACTCCATCAGGTAACCACTTTTATGCAAAACTTTAAGGATGTGTTTGCATGGAGTTACCATGACTTAGAAGGAACTCCTATTCATCTTGGAGAGCATTCTATTCCATTGATTCATGATGCTAAGCTAGTAAGAGGAAGGATTTATCGACTTAATCCAAAGTATGTAGAAGCGATCAAAAAAGAAATAGAAAAGGTAGAGGATGTGAGGATCATTGTCCCAGTGGAGCATTCTGAATGGTTATCATCGATGGTAATAGTCCAAAAGAAGCAATCCAACAAGATATGTGTTTGTGTTGATTTTCAGGCTCTTAACAAGGTTACGATTCCCGATGGGTTTCCAACCCCATTTTCAAAACAAGTTTTGGAAGATGTGGCTGGTCATTTTTTATACAGTTTCATGGATGGCTTTAGCGGATGCAACCAATTGTTCATACATCCAAAGGACCAAGCTAAAACTGCATTTGTAACTCCATGGGGTACATATGTATATACTAAGATGGCTTTTGGATTATGCAATGCTCCTGCCTCTTTCAATCGAGTGGTTTACTCAATCTTCCGATCTTTGTTGTCAAAATTCCTGAGAATCTTTATGGATGACTTCTCCACCTTTTCAGGCACTGGATGTTCTACTCCAGTAGAAAACTTCACTGATCATCTTTGTCAATTGGAACAGGTTTTTAGTGCTTGCAGAGAAGCCAAATTGAAACTCAATCCAAACAAATGTCACTTTTTGGTGACAGAAGGGACCCTCTTGGGTCACATAGTCTCAGCAAAAGGTATGGCTCCCCATCCTGACAAAATCAAAGCAATACTTCATATGCCCAAACCAGTTAATGCAAAAGAAATCCAGAGTTTCTTAGGACATACCGGCTATCATCGCAAGTTCATAAAAATGTATGATGAGATAACCAAGCCCCTCTCTAGGCTCGTTAGCAAAATGGTACCCTTTTAGTGGACTGAAGTAGAAGACAATGCATTCACCCTTCTAAAGACCAAAATTATCAGTGCACCTATTTTAGTAGCACTAGATTGGAATGCTACCTTCCATGTTCATGTGGATGCAAGTTCTATAGCGGTAGGAGCCATACTCATGCAATCTAGCAAAGAACATAAACTTGACCAACCTATTTACTATGCTAGCAGAATCCTAACCAAAGCAGAGCGCAACTTTAGTACTATTGAAAGAGAAGCACTTGCTATCGTTTTTTACCTCAAGAAGTTCCTTCATTATTTGTTGGGAATTCACTTGACAATCATCACCGACCATCAGGCAATCAAATATTTGCTAAACAAGCCGAACATCTATGGAAGAGTGTGGAGGTGGCTACTCTTATTCCAAGACTTCAACTTCGAACTAGTTCAATGACCTGGGAAGCACCATGTGATGGCAGATCACCTTTCAAGGATTAAAGGACATCTAGAACCAGTTACGGGCATAGAAGACAACCTCCCAGATCAATCTTTATTTCAAGTAAGCACTTACCCTACTTGGTACCAAGACGTTCATCATTTGTTAACCACGGGAACCTGCCCACCTAACCTCACACCACTCGAACAAAGAAGATTGCTCCTAAAAGTAAGAATTTTTCAATTGTTCAAAATACTCTTTTCCAAGTAGGATATGATGGGATCTATAGGAGATGCGTCCTACCACATGAAGTACAACAGATACTAGAAGAAGCCCATGGAGGAACAGCTGCTTGCCATTATCCAGGTCACATTACAGCACATAGGATTTCACATGGAGGATTATGGTGGCCTTATCTTTTTCGAGATGCAATAGAATATGCAAAGACATGCGACACTTGCCAGTGTTGTGCACCAAAACCAAGTAAGCTCAACAACCAACCCTTGCAAATTTCTTTATCATGGAGACCATTTGAAAAATGGGGATTAGATTTTGTGGGACCAATCTATCCCATCACTTCTTCCGCGAATGTGAAGTACTTGTTGGTAGCCGCTGATTACGCCACCAAATGGGCAGAAGTTCTGGCGACAAAGGGTTGCACTTCTCATACGGTAGCCTCTTTCTTGTATGAGAATATTTTCTGCAGGTATGGCTGTCCAGTTGAAGTTACAAGTGACCAAAGATCTCATTTTATGAACAAAACCCTAACTGAAATATTTATGAAGTACAAAATTTTCCACAAAAAATCATGTGCATATTACCCACGAGCCAATGGTCAAGCGGAAAGCACCAACAAGGTACTCATCTCGCTCTTGAGGAAAATGTGCTATCTCCATCCCTTGACATGGGGCACTACCTACCTAGGTGTGGTATGGGCATACAGGACGGCATTCAAGGTAACCATGAAACATACTCCCTTTCAATTGGTATATGGTCTTGAAGCAATAGCTCCATTAGAATTTCTAAAAGGATCAAGCAGAGTGGGACATCCAAGGATAGATAGTTTGCAAGTCATGAGTAACATCAATATGAACAGATTACATAAACTGGAGGAAAAGAGGACAATAGCAGATTCAACTCTTGAGAAAGAGCAGATGAAGTGGAAAGCATGGCACGACAGAAATATGTGGAAGACAGAAGTCAAGGAAGGCTCATTGGTCTTGCTATATCAACCAAGGTTGTGCAACAGGAAGGAAGAGAAGTTATCCACCGGATCATGACAGGCCCTTACAAGGTAACAGAGATCCTTCTTCAAGGTGTGGTATGTCTTTCCACTCTTGAAGGGACCCTGATTCCTTTGGTGAACCGTTCACGTCTCAAACCCTACCAAGAATTAGAATGAGATATGAATCACTACTATCGGAACAATGTACATACCATGTCCCCTCTTGATGCTCTATTACACTTACTATAGTCCCATCAATAAAACCCATCATCTCTATCCACTAGATCTCTCAACCACATGCATAAGTCCTTTTTGACATTGAGTTGGAGTCAAATTTTTTGGTCGGTGTCAATTTTTATGAATAGGTCATTTGTTTTTCCCACAAAAAAAAAGTCGATTTTTTTTTAGGCCGAATTTTTAAAGAAAGGTCGAATTTTTTTTTTCAACCTAAAAAAAAAGTCAATTTTTTTTTAGGTCAAATTTTTTTCAACTTCAAAAAATGGACAAAAAAGTCGATTTCTCTTATGGTGAGTGATGTTATGAAAAAAAGTCGAATTTTTTTGAATAGGTCGATTGTTTTTCCAAGAATAAGTGATTGTGAAAGGTCGATTTTTTTTTTAACTCTAAAACTCGATTTTTTTTTATCAAATGAATAGGTCGATTTTTTTGTTCATAAAAGGTCGATTCTTTTGGGGTCAAATAGTTATGTCTATAAGGTCGATTTTTGGTCAATAGGTCAATTTTTGTCATGTGCATGTCGATTTTTTACAAGTTCATACTTGGTTTGAGTCATGTTTTTTTATCCAAAACCATCCAATGTGGGCAGTCCATTTTCTTCATCCATCTACTTAAAGAGTCCAGTCGGATCTAGTTATTCACCAATTTGCTCGATCCCATCGATTGCCATTTCTTGCTGACACGAGGATCAGTGCATTTTGTAAGGAGACTCCGCAGTTCTCTCACGATAAGACAATGAGATGTTGACTGCAAATGACCTTCAGGAGCTGTACATTTGTTTGCATGTCTTAAAAACAAAATCCAACTCTGTGGCTTTAGGCTTCATTACTGATCACTAGAAATGGGAAAAGGATACTCTTTTGTTCGATAGTTCACATGCTTATAAGGATTGTTTGATAAATATTGATGCTTCTCACCACTTCGGATGGTTTGAATTGATTGAAGCAGGCCCAACAAACTTTGATGGAGAATGGGTTTTTTCCTGGCTGTAATTGCTGAAGCTGGGACTGTGGATTCATGTGCTGGGGAGGCATTCCAAGAACAGATGACCACTGGCCAATTTTCTGAAAAAGCCAAATGCTAATTTCCTCTCTTGCCCGCTAATAGCCTCCACCTCCTCCGCAGCTCTCCGTCCAACATCGCATCAAGTGAAAAAGTATTCAATCTCCTCTTGCTGCTCTCCGAAGTCTCAAAGGGAAGTGTCAAGGGTTTGCATAAAAGGGCACATCAAACAAACTCTACAACCCACATCAGTCAATAAGGCAAGTATTCAACAAGTAAGATAAGGACAACCAGCAATCAATAACAAAAAATGTCAGAATCATCTTCAAGATATTCACGGAGTAGCAACAATTATGACTCTGAGCCATATCAGCAAGGATCAGGGACAGCCCTGCAACAAGCACAGGAAGAATTGGATCTAGATGGGGAACCTATTCGTCACCATCAAGATGTTGGACCTTCCACTCATTGGACATATTGAAAATATTGTTTAAGTGCATTAAACCCTACCTAGTATGATGTGAGAAATCATTACAATACATGTTTAATTGAGCGGACAAGTATCCAATGGAGGTGTTTTGAATGATTGTTCTATTGTACCAAAAAGGAAAGAAAAAAAAAGGAAAAGAAAGAAAGAAAGAAAGAGAGAGAGAGAGAGAGAAAACAAGGGAGAGACAAAGAAAAGACAGAAGAAAAAAGAGTATTATTTTTCTCCAAGGACGGAGAATGTCTAAGTGGTGGGCAACCTGTAGCAGGGTACTTTGATACACCCTTAAAATAATGTATTTTTTTTGTTTTGCTTTTCAAGATGCAGAAGCCAAGCATAAGGCAAGTTACCTCGATTTCGAACAAAAGGAGAAGGAGAAGAAGCGAAGAGCAAGAAAATGGTGGAAGGGGGATCCAGCTCATGAAGAAGGCCAAATTTCTCATTTCACCTATTTTCCCAAAGTTCCCTAATTCCCATTTCACATATTTTCCCAAGTTGACTAAATTCCCATTTCATCTATTTTCCCAAGTTGTCTAAATTCCCATTTCACCTATTTTCCCAAGTCGTCTAATTCTCCCAGTTGTCTAATTTTCCTAAGTTGACCAATTAGTCGATTTTCCCAAGTTGACCTATTTTCCCAAGTCGTCTAAATCTCTAAGTTGTCTAATTTTCCTAAGTTGACAAATTAGTCGATTTTCCCAAGTTGACATATTTTCCCAAGTCATCTAAATCTCTAAATTGTCTAATTTTCCTAAGTTGACCAATTAGTCGATTTTTTTAGTCAATTTTACAAGTTGGTCGACTTACTCAAAAGTTCACCAATTTTATGAAGTTAGTCTACTTACTTCAAAAGTAGTCTAATTTTTAAGAAAAGGGTGTACTTTTGATTTAGTCTACTTTTTCACTTGAAAAAGTGACTAAATTTCCCAGATCTCCATATAGTCTAAATTTTCAGCCACTTGCATGCGGAGAACTCATGGACGGTGGACGGTGCCGAATACAAGAATTTGGAAGATAGTGACGACACAGGAAAAGTGGACTAAGAAGGAAGCTTCCAGAGTAACAAAATTGTCAAAAGTGTCAGAGAGCCTGCCAAAGACGAAACTAATTTTGTCCCCTTTTGCTATCCTTCACTTCCAGGAAAACTATATAAGTAGACCTTTGCTTCAACAAAGGGAGGGAAGCAGGGAGAGAGACTCAAGGAAGGAATGCACTCCTGCAGCCTTGCCTTCTCTTTGTGTGTGTAGAGCTCTTAGCTTACCTCTAGTGCTCCACTTGGTAGAATTGGAATCAGCTAGCTTGGCACTCTGAATGAGTAGTGGGCAAGCAGTGATTGGCCAATCTTCTCCTGAGCAGCTAGTTGGAAGACTAGAGTCTTGAGCATGTATGTTTAGAGAATCGAAGTGCAGCTCTTAGAGTGAAGGTGTATGCTTATGTCTCCTACTGATTGGTGAGAGTTTGTATAATCTTCTTTTGAGTTGTTTAGACTCATAATTTCAACTTCTCCCTTTCATTTCACTCGTAATTTTGGGTTCTTTCTCTTATTTCACTGTGTCATTGTATATGTTATTTTTCCTTCCCCATTGAGTCTTCAAATTGCAACCCACAGTGCATATTGCACTTAAGAGGACACACCACATTGAGCATATAGATCAAGAAATTGATCTACAGACACTTTGGCTATGAGTTCTCAAGGTTCTTTGGTGGAAAACAGTACTCGCTTGCCACTCCTATTTAGATCCACATGGCTCTTGCACCCCATTGTCAGTCACCCTTGAGTCGATTGTGGCATTTTAATTTCCTCTTTGTGGAGCCTTACAACCTGATTTATATCTTGGGGAGTATTAGCACTCAAGGTCAAGCATGAGGTGCACGAACACATCAAAGAAAGGGACACATAAGAAGAGGGAGCATGCAGGAAGCTTCAAGAAGTATAGGTCAAATTTCTAGAAGAAACTCCTATAAAACAATGATTTTGATCACTAAAACTATTGTAAATATCATTTCATGTGTTTCCAAATCCATTTTTTTCAAGCCAAGGATTCCTTGAGCTTGAAGGGTATTAGAAGTTTCTATGTATCAATTTTCATAATTTTCAAGTTCTAAAATAAGCATTCGAACCTAATTTTTAACTAGGACGAACATTAGGTGTTGAGAGGGCAAAAAATAGTCAAGAAACTATAAAAAGAGCTAGAGAGCTCATTTTTGAGGCGAAAACTTTTGAGAGCAAGTTAGGGTTAACAAGTTAGAGAGAGAGCTTTTTGAAGAATGTAATTGAGTTATTGAGAATGAAAGCTTCCATTGTTCTTATCTTTGTTATCTTGCCTTGTGTGTGTGTGTATGTGTGCATGTATGTATGTACTTCTCACTCACATTTGCTCGCCACAATTGCTCACGATCTTCATATCCTCCTCACATCCCCGCACATTGATGAGTGAAGGAGGTGGTTCTCATGCTTGGGCTACACCAAATTTTGGCACCATTGTCGGGGAGCATTGCTCAAGGATGAGCACTGTGAAGATAAGATCATAGATTTGCAATGTTGGAATGTAAAAAATAGTAATTTCATGTTACATTTCTGATCTGTTTTCTCCACCTCATTATCATCCTCATCACCATCTTCTTCCATTTTCATCTTTGCAGAAATGTTTCATTTTTTACTATATATTCACTATTTTCACCTCATTTTTCATTTGTGGTTGTGTGTGAGAGAGAGAGAGAGAGATAGATAGATAGATAGATAGATAGATAGATAGAGAGAGAGAGAGAAAGTGTTTGTGTGTGTGAGTTTCTATGGTTTTTGCAACCCTCTACACAACACACATATCTTGGTGCTTGATTTTGAAGCTCCTGCCTAAATTCTCAGAAAATTGTGACTTTTTGGAAAATTCAAAATTTTTTTAATATCATGATTGCCTTATCCCTGTCAATAATCACTCAAAAATTTGTGGTTTTTTGGTTTTCCAATTATGGAAAAATCATGATTTTTTGGTTCTCCAATTGTGGAAAAATCATGATTTTCTAATTCTCCAATTGTGAAAAAATCACGATTTTTTGGTTCTCCAATTCTGAAAAAATCACGATTTTCTGGTTCTTCAATTGCGAAGAACTCATGAATTTTTGGTTCTCTAAGTGTGAAAAAATCACAATTTTGTGGTTCTTAAAGTGTGAAAAAATTGCTACTTTGTAAGGAAACTTTTGAGAAAATCACAACTTTTTGCAATCCAGTTTTTGAGAAAATCGCGACTTTTTAGTTCTCAATTTGTCAAAAAGTTGCATTTTATGGTTGTCTCACTTTTCAAAAGTCATGAATTTTTTATTTTAGGCTTTCACAGCATCATGACTTTTTGGCTTTGGCTTTCACAACATCGTGACTTTCTGGTCCTCTGACTCTCAAAAAATTGCAATTTTCTAATAGGTTCTGTTTGTCTATTCGACCCCTAGGAGCCTCAATCGACATAATGTTTTCATCCAAAATCTATTTTTTGAGCTCTAGGGTGCATCGAAAAGCTCATTTTTAGATAGGGTAATTTGAAGTTGACCTCCGAGTGCGATTAGGAAGCCAAGGGGGCTCCAAAGGATTCTAAGCAATGCAAAGGGAAAAATGGATCATTAAAATGCTTGAATCAAACTATCTATCAAATAAATTAGAGGTAAAGCTTGATCTAAACTTGGGACTTTTACAAGTCCATTGAGAGACATTCAATTGTATCCAAGCAAGGTGGCAAGTGAATTATGAGCTTGAGAACACGTGCATTATGGGCATTCAAGTATGATCAAGGTAGAAGCAACTTCAGTTGAAAGCTTTCTTTACCCCCTCAGTCAATTCTTAGCCTAGGCTAATCACCACTAATGATATTAACTAATTAGGGTGATGATAAGCATGAAAAACCCTAATTACTCAAGTTCCAGCATAAGTTAGGATATTTCTGTGAAAAATCCCAAAGGAGAAGCACTTAAGTGGATCAATCACATCTCAAAGTGCGATAAAACTCAAGTATTTCTAATGAAGGTATTTGTCAGACAAGACTACACTGGAGAAATCCATAAAAAAACAAGTAATTGATTCAAAAGAACATTGCAACATGGTTGTACTTGGGAAAATTGGGAGTATTAGACAAAGCTTATGAACCTTAGATCATGTAGATACCTAGGACGGGATAGAAAAAGCATCAGATTTTCTGAAGCTAGTGTCAATCACATAGCTAGGTCATGAGCACAACTTAATGATTATCCCTACATGCTAAGCTTAGAAACAAGTGAATCCAAAATTTCTTTTATCATGGAGAGACCTACAGGTAGCTTAGGCATTGCCTATTTACATAAACCAAAAGTCCCTAGGACACAATTGGAATATATTAGGACTAGCCGATTAGGTGCACGTATCTATGAGGATGGTATGAGGAAATGAATTGTCCAACTCAAAAATCTCTATCAACCCTTCAGACTTGAACACCTAGTGGTTAAATTCAAAGAGGGTTCTTATATTGACAAGCAAGGAACCATGTATGTGGTTACCAACTTACTAGGCAGGACAAATGAGTTCAAAAATGTCATTCTCAAGAACGAGATAGGAGACCTCCGAAGAAAACCCAAGACTCCTCGAGGAAAATCCATCTTGACCAAAGTGATTACCCCATAGTGGGTTCCTCAAGACAAAAAAAGGCATGGAACTATTCTTGAATATAGAAATGGAGGAAGCTTTTTGGAAATTCAAGCCGGATCAACTTAACAAAATAGGCGGATTCACCATCTAAGAGTTTAAATATCTCGAGATACCAAGCCAAGTTGTCTATCTGGATAACATGTTAGAGAGAATCTTCTTGGTAACAAAGCAGTGTAAGACAATAGTTACGCAATATAACACAGGAGCAATAGCAGAGAAGATAACAGATATAGGAGAATCTCAACAATTTTCTACTAGCAGCAAGTACAAAGATGATGGCGTTGTCCACCCGTGCGCTCTCAAGGTAGAGCTTAAATGGTGATCTAGACAACTCTAGATAGGGAGATACAAGGTAGAGGTATGCTGGCTCAACTCAAATGTCTTAGGTAGTGCAGAAGTCATGTATATATAGGATCATGGGTGGCCTGCCATGGACGGCTATACATGGGCGGTAGAGCGTGGGCGGCCACCGCCCGCGTAATTGCCATACACGGCTTAGACTGGTTGAACCGACCTAACAAATATAAATGATTTCTGACTCCGACCCTGGTAACTCCCTTTCCTTATAATATCTTACATGGTCCAATATGACCTTCATCCAACATTCAAGTTGGGATTCCTATCAATTGGGTAATGCACGCTTGGCTTCTCCTCATAAAGGGGGCCTTACAAAATGTGCATACAATCATGAGGGGTAGACATTGATCATACTCTAACACCCCCCCTCAATGTTTACCGATGATAAATCAAGTAGGTCTCGGTCCTATGCCCATCTGTTGAAGATGCTTGTTGAGCTGCTCTCTTCCAAGTGCTTTAGTGAATATGTCAGCACAATTTGCCTCTGTTGGGCAATATTCTAGCTCCACAATTTCATCTTCAATTAGCTCACGAATGTAATGGTACTGTACTTCTATGTGCTTGGTGCGAGCATGAAATACTGGGTTCTTTGCAATAGCCATACAACTTTGATTATCACACTTGAGTACAATTGGCATATTTGATGGAAAGCCTATATCTGCAAGAATTCTCCTTAACCAGACTGCCTCACAAGAAGCAAAACAAGCTGCTTTGTACTCTGCTTCAGTGGAGGAGAGTGCGAGAGTTGGTTGCTTCCTACTTACCCAAGAAAATATTCCTGAACCAAGTGAGAAACAATATCCAGAAACTGATTTTCTAGAATCACAATCTCCAGCCCAATCTGAATCACAATATCCTTGGAGTGTATCACCTGTGGTATACAAAATACCAAAATCCAAGGTTCCTGCAATGTACCTTAGAATTCGCATTCCAGCATTCCAGTGACTCTCCTTAGGTTTGTTGGAAAACCTGCTTAACACTCCAACAGCATAGCAAATGTCTGGTCTAGTGTTGCACAGAAAAATAAGACTTCCAACGAGCTTCCTATACTTCTTAGCATCTACATCAGGCATGTTATCATCCATAGATAGCTTATGATTTACCTCCATAGGTGTGCTAGTTGGTTTGCAGTCCATCATTCCAAATGCCTTGAGAATTTCTTTGGAATATTTTTATTGTGAGATGAAAATGCCATCCTTCCTTTGCCATACTTCAATTCCCAGACAAAAATGGAGTAGACCTAAGTCTGTCATTTCAAACTCAGTTCCCAAGCTGATCCGAGTTTGATTGATGAGTTCCTGATGATCTCCTGTAATGATCAAATCATCTACATATACAATGACAACAACTAGCTTGCTATCCCTTTTCGTTACATACAAGTTAGCATCAGAAGTACTTCTTTCAAAACCCATATTTTTGAAAAAATGATCAATTCGTTGGTACCAAGCCCGTGGAGCTTGCTTAAGTCCATACAAAGCTTTCTTCAACCTGCAAACTTTATTTTCTGAATTGGGCACCTCAAAACCTGGTGGTTGAGATACATATACCTCCTCCTTGAGGTGACCATTCAAAAATGCAGATTTGACATCCATCTGGAAAATAGGCCAAGACTTTTGTGCAGCTACTGCAAGTACCGTCCGAATAGTTGTCATGCGTGCTGTTGGTGCAAAAGTTTCTTGAACATCAAATCCTTCAATCTGTGAAAAACCCTGTGCAACTAATCGTGCCTTATACTTTTCTAATGTTCCATCAGCTTTATACTTAGCTTTCCAAATCCATTTAGTACCTATTACCTTCTTCTTTGGCGGCAAGTCAACTAGATCCCATGTATCATTTTTGAGTATACTATCATACTCACACTGCATTGCCGCTCTCCAATCTGGATCATCAATGGCTTCTTCAATGGTGGTAGGTTCCTTTATCGAACCCATGATATCTGCCATTAGAGCCATGTTAACAATGTGTTCTGAGGCTCTTCTTTGCTCCTCTATTCTCTTTGATCTTCGTAATCCATCCGATGATGATTCTGGTGCATCTACATGTGGATTGTGATCATCAAAGAGCTGTTGTGCCCACTTCGGTAGTGGCTTACGCTGTGCAGCTACAATTGGTTGGCTTTTTATTGAGGAAATTTCTCCATCAGATGTTTCCTCCTCCTCAACTTTAACCTGTCTTTTGATAGGCACAAGGTGAGATATTTGTCCGTTTGATGAGATAGTAGATTTACCTTTATCTTCTACTAAGTGTGGTCGTTCATCAAACATCACATCTCGGCTGACAAAAATCTTCCTTGCCTCAGGATCCCATAACCTGTATGCTTTAGACTCTTCACTATATCCTAGGAAGACACACTTTTTGCTTTTTGAATCCAACTTTGATCTTGTTGAATCAGGAATATGTGCATAACAGAAACAACCAAAAATTCTGAAATGCAAAACTGAAGGCTTTTTACCAGAATATGCTTCTTGAGGAGTCATCCCCTTCAGAGCTTTTGTGTAGCTTCGATTGAGGATGTAGACTGCTGTATTGACTGCTTCTGCCCAGAATGAATCAGGCATGTCTTGAGCCTTTAACATACAACGAGCCATTTCAACTACTGTCCTGTTCCTGCGCTCAACAACGCCATTTTGTTGAGGTGTATGAGCTGTGGTAAGTTGCCTTTTCACACCATGCTCCTTACAGTAATTGTTGAATTCTGTTGACAAGAATTCACCTCCTCTATCTGTTCTAAATTTCTTCAGTTTCCTTCCTGATTCACTTTCTACATACTTATGCCACGCTTTAAATTTTTCAAAAGCATCAGCCTTCTCTCGAATGAAATAAACCCACATCTTTCTACTATAATCGTCGACCAACAGCAAGAAGTAGAAAGATCCTCCTAAAGCAGGTGTAGACATTTTACCGCAGAGATCAGCATGTACCAACTCTAGAGGAGCTTGAGATCGATTGCTGGTCTCTCTTGGAAATGCCTTTCGTTGTTGCTTGCCCATCATACAAGCTTCACAAGGTTCCTGCAACTCTGAAAATGCAGGCAAATGAGCAACCATCCCTGTTCGTTGCATCTCCTTCAAAACTGCAAATCTGAGATGCCCAAATCGTTGGTGCCATAACCTGCTTACATCTTTATCTTCTGTAGCAGTTAAAGCACTTAACTCATACAAGTTATCCCGTCGTGTGCCTTTACCTACAACATTACCTGATGAATCCATGATTTCCGCACCACTCTTATTGAAGTGAACTTCGAGTCCACGATTTGTTATTGCAGAAACTGACAACAAATTTCTTTTGAGTGTAGGTACATAGAGAACATCGGATAACTTTTTCTCAACACCTGGAGAAGTGATAAAAGAGATGGTTCCAGTTCCTTCAGCTGGACACTTGGAGTCGTTTCCCACCACTACATTGATGGATTCCCGCAGAGGCACTAGGGAACTATACCAATCCTTTTTACTAGTCATATGGCGAGAAGCTCCACTATCTAAAATCCATGGCTCATCAACACGAGCTTGAGCAGATGAACATACCTCTTCAATAGCTACCCAAAGTTCCAGCTCTGTGTTGTTTGCAGACTCTTTGTTCTTCCATGATGATTTTACAGTCCCATTCCGTTCATCAGCTTGCTTCTTTCTGCAATCCTTGATGGCATGGCCTTTCTTTTCACAATAGAAGCAACTTCCTGTGAACTTTTTCTTCTTTGGCTTCTTCTTTGATCCCTCTGAAGAGCCTTTACCTTTTGCATTTGCTGAGAATGCAGCATCAGTTGTACTTTGCCGATTCTTCAGCCGCATCTCTTCTTCTAAAAGCATGGCACAAAACTCTTCAAATGTAAGAGGAGTTGGCCTTACCTGAGTGTTAAGGGCTGTTACTAATCCATCATACTTTGCTGGAAGAACACGTACAGATCTTCGAGCTAGCTCTTCTGGTGTTATAACAACACCAACTGCAGCCAATTGATCTTGAAGATGCTTTATCCGTTTGATAAAATCTTCAGCCTTTTCAGAATCAGAATGCTTTTCATTTGCCAACTGATTTTCTAAATTCTGTATCCTAGTGTGGTTCTTGGTCTCATATTGTCGAGCCAATATGCCCCAAGCCTCATGTGCTTTAGTAGTATGTTGAACTAAAGTAAGCACAGAATCACTTACACTAGTGACAATCGCACATAATGCATCAGCATTCCGCCTCTTCCAAGCTCGTAGAAGATCTGGATCTGGCTGAATCATCAATCTTGAATTTGCTGGATCTTCAACTGGTATAGGCTCTGGATCCAATCCCATCGGTCCCATGACAGTGTCAAGTAATTCATAGGAGTCCAAAATTGCAGAAATTTTGAACTTCCAGAGTGTATAGTTGGTTCCATCCAGCTTCCCTTCAGTGAATGCAGGTGGACGAATTCGAATAGGTGCAGCATTAACATTAGGTGAAGCACCAAGACTAGTGTTCGACGATGAAGCCATCATGTAATCACTCGAATAATCTACTGATATTCTAGTCTGCTAGTAGGCTAAAATAATGATACTTCTCAAGCTATTCGAACCTTACAGCTCTGATACCATGTAAGACAATAGTTACGCAATATAACACAGGAGCAATAGCAGAGAAGATAACAGATATAGGAGAATCTCAACAATTTTCTACTAGCAGCAAGTACAAAGATGATGGCGTTGTCCACCCGTGCGCTCTCAAGGTAGAGCTTAAATGGTGATCTAGACAACTCTAGATAGGGAGATACAAGGTAGAGGTATGCTGGCTCAACTCAAATGTCTTAGGTAGTGCAGAAGTCATGTATATATAGGATCATGGGTGGCCTGCCATGGACGGCTATACATGGGCGGTAGAGCGTGGGCGGCCACCGCCCGCGTAATTGCCATACACGGCTTAGACTGGTTGAACCGACCTAACAAATATAAATGATTTCTGACTCCGACAGGGAATATTCCATGGAATATTCCCTTTACCGTCGCGCCGGGGGCGCTGCCCCCGGACCCCCACCAGGGGGCCCGCTGGCCCCCTGGGACCCCCCAGCCGGGGCTGCTCACCGCTGCCCCGGACCCCACAATTGGGGACCCTGGTAACTCCCTTTCCTTATAATATCTTACATGGTCCAATATGACCTTCATCCAACATTCAAGTTGGGATTCCTATCAATTGGGTAATGCACGCTTGGCTTCTCCTCATAAAGGGGGCCTTACAAAATGTGCATACAATCATGAGGGGTAGACATTGATCATACTCTAACAAGCAGGGCATGAATGCATACACTTGAAATAGCAAATTGATTTTCCCTCCACCAAGATCCTATGTTTCCCATGGCCTTCAAGGAGCAGGATCATCCCAGGCTCATAAAACCCATATGAAAAATCTAGAGAGAGACCTGAGGTAAGCTTTGCACACACTATGGGCAGAGATAGATCAGGACTTGAAAGTGAAAGACCCAAAAGAGAGAGAGAAATAGAGCACATAGGCATAAAAAAGATGAACATGATTTTCCATTGCCTAGATCCCAAGAGTACCCAAGAACCCTTAGACCCTCTCAAGTGGTCAAGAAAATGAAAATCTACTTTGATGGGTGAGGAGATACTTATGATCATGTGGATAAGTTCAAAAAAGTGTTAAGAGATGAACATGTTGAGGACTTGTTTACTCAATTTGAGGCATTTGGATTGACCCTCAAGGGTACTACCTTAGCTTGGTTTCAGCCCCTAAACAATCGCAACTACCAAAATATAGGTCAATTGCTAGAAGCATTCATCGTAGAGTTTTCCAAGAGTGGCATCAGACAACATCATCCTTGATCCACAACTTCAAGTAGACATCCGAAGAAATTGTTTGGCTAGCCAGATGCAAATTTAAACAATATATGGAAAGATTTCCCACACTTGAGTTACCTACACAACAAAAATAAATTTCATTGTCTTTAGATGGAATTCGAAGCAGGAAACTTAGATCATATGTATATCTAAAGGAGCCAATCACACTAGATCAATGCTTGAGAATGTGTAATGATATAGAAGACAACTTGGGTGAGGAGTTAGAATTGTCCAAACTCTATAAATATTTTGACATTTCTACAAGTCATACTCCCAAACCCTCCACTCTAATAGATGAGCTAGTTGAGCATGTTGCCAAGAAGCTAGGAGTTCAAAATAGAAAACAACCAAGGGTCATCACCTCATTGAGGCGATGCTATACTTGCGGAGGGGACCACATGGCTAACATATGCTGAATTTATCCAATGCAAAATGTATGTTGGATAGCCCAATGCAAAATGTATGTTGGATAGCCCAATGCAAAATGTAATTTCAATGTATGTTGGATAGATAATTTCAATGTTGTTTTTACCCATTCACCTTGAACTAGGGTCATATTGATGACCAGAAGAAACTGATTCACGGAATGTTAGAACCCATACTCTCAAAGAAAAAAGGGATATACAAATAAATTGAAAATCCACATATGGTTCTCCATGTTTTTACTTATCTTCTTTTTCCAGTTTAAATCCATTCCACCTTGGCTTCCAAGTGCAGCACCAACACTACCACCATATTTAGAGGATGAGAAAGGTTTTTTGCTCCTATTCCATGAGAAACCATCTAATCATGCACATGCGATCTGACTGCTAAGACCTGCATCCTTCCTCATCATTGGTTCCACTTCCATGTTCAATTCTATGTACCTCTCCTTCTCTATGTCAAATTTCTTTTTCTTGATAGAAAGTTTGATAGAGTTCCTCCCTTTACGTGGGACATCCTAATGTCCAATAACCTTCATGGGATGACCCACCTAACTAGAACCTGAACTTTGTGATTGATACAGTTCCAACCTTTTTGCGTTGCTTGCCTTAGAATATTATGACCATAGAGATTGAATCTCATGAAGAACCTCAATCATGTCATTATGATGATCCTGGCTTGAGACTATCCATGAGAACTACTAGGGGACTTCCAAAATTGATATTGGCACCTCGGAGAAGCTCCATCATTGTATGCTGGAAAGAGGCTTCATCCAAATCAAGAAGATAGGCATAGAGTTTCTTACACTCCTTTTCAGTTAAGCAATTGTTCCAAGTATCAACAGATAAAGCGTGGCTCAAATCATCTAGCCAAAAAAGCTCATTTAGCAACCTACATAGATTGTCACCAACTTAATATATTTCGATATTTTTATCACAAAGCTCCTAGGACTGAGCAAGTTTTGCTGCAATCTTCTTCCATTTGCTTTGTTGCTTAGCTTATGAGCCATCATCATAGGATGAGGGATATCTTGAACTAAATTTTGGTGCAAATCTAAGCCTTCACATTTGGCTAGACCTTTAAGAAGATTTTGATGGCTCATATGAACCATACCTTGTACTAGCTTAATGATTTACCATTGCAAAAGATTTTACTTTTGGAGAATATTGTAAAAGGCTACAAACTCGTGGAGTTTGATAGAATGGAAGTCAAGACTTTAGATTGAGAGAATATCTCCAAGATTAAGGGGATAACTTTTTAGTGAGAGCCAAATTTGAATTCAAATTCAAATTTGAAGAAAGCACTTATAAAAAGAGCTTGGAAATCTTGCAGCCATAACAAACTCCTTTGTTACCCTTTCATTGATCATTAGTAGGGATTGAGTAGCTCACTCTATAGCTCACTCATTCCACTATCGTTAGGCATCATTTGTTTGCTGATGATTTTGTAAAATCATGTTCCATAATACATATACATCATTGAGTATCTCTGTTGATTTCTTTGCTATAACCACTCAGTATAATGAACTTTGAATGCTCATATCTCAGTGATTGCTCCATCATTTTTCATGTTATATAGCTTGTTGGAACTACCTCAAAGTCTAGCTCAAAGTCTACTACAAGCTCTCAAAGTTTCCAATGATTTGCTTCATCCAATTGGGAGAAAGCGACCTCGAAGTACTCACTGGTCATTCTTTCCATACCTCCTAAAAAATTGGGGGTAAGGTATTGGTTGTTAAATTGATTGATCACTACATAGTACATCATTTTAAGTGATTTCACTTGGAATCATTAGTTCTCTAAGCTAGTTTGATTCTCCAAAGAGGAAGTTTCCTAATTGCTACTGTACTGTGAGCACTGAGTAAAATACCCAGCAGGCGTCAAGACCAAAATAACAAGTTTTTGGTCACAAGCTAGTTGCAAAGTTATTTGTTTTGATCTAATTGTTTGAAGCATCATCTCTGAAGTACATAGGCACTTATTTAGTGTCATTAGCAAGCTAAAGGGGCCTACAACACAGCTCTGAAGTGAAAGATGGAAGGTACAAAGCAGGGATTAGCAGTACCAACTCATTCTCTTGTGGTATCCAACCTTCTCTTCAAACAGTGGTATTAGAGCAATTTGATGTAAAATGGGAGATGGTTTCCCTGCCTTTATTGATAAATTGGACATGAACAACTACCAAGAATGGTCCTTGAGGATGAAGATGTACTTACAAGGAAGGAGTCTCTTTGGATACATATCAGGGGAGAGATGCCCATTTTTAGAAGCAAAGGAGAACCCACAAGAGAGGAGCTTGAAAGACTCAACTCATGGTGTGCTAAAGATGCATTAGCAAGGTCATATTTACTTAAATATATCTCTGACTTCCTTCTTCCACACATTAGTAATTGTAAAACATCCCAAGAGACTTGGGACACATTGTCTTCATACTTTTCTTCCAATACAAAATCAAGAAAAAATCAACTATGGATTGAGTTTACCACTCAAAGGAAGCAACCCAAGCAAAGTCTTTTAGAGTATGTGATCAAGTCAAAGATGTGGCTGACCAATTGGCAAGCACAGGAGATGAGATTGACAAGGAGCAAATAGTAAGGCAATTAATCAATGGCATCAAGGCAGATGACAAATGGAAAGCCTTCACAACTGCCATGGAATTATACATGGACATGCAGATTCGAGATCTTACCACACTCATGGGCAACTCTTTACCCATGAAGCCAAGCTCAACAAAAATGGAGAACCATCAAGAGGTAACAACTCTTTTGCCCTATACATAGATAAATGAAAGTCTACAGAGAAAGGGAAAAGCAAAAAGATTGAAGATGAAGGTACTACTTCTCAAGCTAACTATGCAAGGAGAGGTAGGAACTCAAGAGGAAGGGGCAGAGGAGGTAAGAAAGGTAGGGGGAGACCTTTTAACTCTTCCCCATGCAGCATATATAGGAACTTCAAGAATCAGAGAGGAAGAGGATATCACCTCTGACTAGGGGTTAAGACTTTTCCCTTAAATAAAAAATATGTGAAGAAAAAAAGAAAGAAAAATGAATACATCAAGCAGTACATTAATGGCTGCTGCAAGATGAAAAAAGAAAAAGAAAAACAAAGAAAAAGAAAAAGAGAGAAATTATTATGATTCAGTTGTGGTCTTGAAATCACTTTTGAAATGTATTGCGGGCTATATGAGGTGGAGGTCTGCTACAGAAGAATTACTTAGATGTATCTTATGGAGGACGACTAAGAGATAAAAGACAAAATACTTATATAAATTAAATATTACTTGTGAACAGGGTTAATGGAATGGTAAGTACCACGACTATCTAAATGACAATTATAGGATTTTTTGAAATTTGTCTTTTGACTTCATGCATTGAACGAAATGATTTCCAATTCACATTTACATAATTTATAGATTTTCTTTATTATCAGAAACTTAATTTGAATTAAAAGCATTTTTTATCATCTTATTTAAAATTCGGAACGATTTCATTACTCAGATTGGCATGCAGAAAAATTAAAAACTTTCTTATAAAATGATTATCTCTAAATCCCCAAAAATATCCTTTATGTGAGCATTTAATTTGACTAATCTCTTTAAGTGCTTGCAGGTTGAAGAAGTTGAGTATATATCTGATCCGAGTGGGAGAGGATTATTGAACATTAGTTAGAATCATTTGCTTTATTTCTATTTACATCCTTTTTTACTTTAGATTTGATAAGTAAATGATTCTTTCCTATGTGCTCTTGTGAATCTAAAAAATGAGCATACCCTAGGTACCTGAGTGATGCATATAGGGTACCTCATGATTTTGTAAAAATCTATCTTATGAGAAAGTGCTTTTGGCCTTGTACATATATGTTTAAGGATAATTGATCATTTACCCACATAAAAATGCACACATTGATATTAGATGCGTGGGTAAAATTGAATTGTATATATGTCCATATATTCTTGTCTATCCCTATTTATGTGTTTGAAAAACTAAGAAAATGTGTTTCTAAATTTATATATCATTACCTAGTTATGTTTATATGCATGTTTCCCATGTATGGTTATAAATATGTGTGTGTGATTTAATAGATGTTACAATATGATCCTAATTGGTTTAATATATGTTGATATATGATTAACAATTAAATTGATATATGTTAAATATATGTTAGTATGTGTGGATATGTTTAATTTAATGTATATGGTTGGTTAACATGAAAGTGAACTAATGTAGCTAATAATTAATATATTTAATTCATTATAAGCTAATAGATAGTATATAATTTATGTTTGGTTTAATGTGTATGTAGGTAATATAAATTTAGCTTCAAAATAGAATATATACATAAATGTATTTACATATGTAGTGAGTATGCGCACGAGAATAGAAAAAAGTGTGAGGTATAGTGGCATGTGTGTAGTTACTAAGGAGGGAAAAAGAAACCACGTGGAAGCGTATGTATATATATATATATATATATATATATATATATATATATATATATATATATATATATATATATATATATGTATAAGTAGGGTTTTATTTTTCTTTTCTAATGTCTTTTTTTAGGTGCGTACTCTGTTGAGAGAGAGAGAGATGAGTCCAACTTAAAGCAGTTGATTTTCACTTACGAAAGGAATGGACCTCCTGCTACAGGAATTGCTTTATATGTTTGCTTTTTCTTTATCCAGGGGTGTGGCTCCATATCACCATTTTTCTAGTATGTTCCAACTTCCATCTCCTGGATTATAATTATACGACAAAAGAAGTGATCTCATAAGTTACACGACTACATACATTTGTAGGAAAAAGAAATGTTGCATATATTGTTCCTTGTCGCATTGTAGACAAATTAATAAGGACGTTGTTTGAGTTTTGTTAAAAAAAAAATGTTATCTGATTTCAAGGGAACATCTTCCCAAACATCAATGTATCGCGGTATATCTTATAGTTTGGAAAAATTTGATTCAGTATATCTTATAGTTTGGAAAAATTTATTGGTACATTGAATTCTCATCAAACCATCTGAAGTTTAATGTGAACCATAATTTTAGTAACAAGGCAAAATGTTATACATAGTGCAACGCAATCATTGAAATATTTTACAGCAATGCTGTTTATAAGCAGAAAAAACAAAGCTAAATGATGCCATATTATTTTAGTACAATGGTACGATGAATTTGAGTAGGTAACAGAAAAGAGGATCAGTGAGAAGAATAGGATTGTTCATGGATACAGATTTCATAAGCTACTAGAACACAGACAACAGATATAGAATTTGAGGTCTCAAATTTCACAGAATTCTCCTCGCCTTACTTGTTATCGAGCCTTTGTGCTTCGGGTTATGGCTAGTTTTTGGCCCTGGTAGCATGTAATATGCCAAAAATTCGTGAGTTGAACTGATGTACAACTTCTTGATCTCTGAAACTGAGGACATCTACATGCAAATGTGCATAGAAGAGACAACAAAATTAAGGATTATGAAGGCACTGCTTCGTATTAAAGCACCCTGTGATCCATAATGAGGAGATACTAGTACAATGAAAAATGTGAAAAACATCCCAGATCGTGTGCTTTCCATGATTAACTTATTCAAGCGATGTTAAAACCAACTATCCATTGACACACAACACACGCCAGGAGTAATGATTTGAACAATCATGTCACATTTGAATGTGTTGATATCACCAACCTATCTATCACTTATTGTTGGTTGTTCACTTGGCTCGGAATTTTTTGTAGCTACGGATTTCTATAAAACTGCATGACAATGCGTGTTTTGTAAGAGCAGTACCAAAAGATGGAGAGAGAGAGAGAGAGAGATTACCATGCATATTTATGATAGGCATGAATGTTGCATGATGTGTAGGAAGCATATGTATGAATGCATGTGTATGCATGATGTATGCATGTATGCATATTTATGAAGGTGAATGCATGTGCATATGCATGTGTGCATGTGCATATAAGAGGTAGATGAGTGCATGTGCATAAGTGCATGTGTAAATGTGATGTATGCATGTGTATGTGTGATGAGTGCATGTGCATGTGCATGAATGCATATGTATGTGAGATGAGTGCATGTACACATGAGTGCGTACATGTGAATGAACATATTTATGCATGTGTAATATTGTTTTCATGTGTATAAATGCATGCATGTGAATGTAAAAGCATGCATATGAATATAGATGCATGTATATGTGGAGGTGCATGTATGTATGTGCATGACAGTGAATGTTAATGTATGAATATGAATATTAGTATATATGATGTGTATCTACATGATTGAGAATATATATGTTTAAGAAACATGAGCATGCAAGAGAATGTATGAGCATGATTGCATGTAAATACATGTGTACATGAATGCGTGTTTATGTTGTGTATGCATGTGCATGAATGTAAGTAGGAATGTACATAATTAAGACATGCATAAGTAGATGCATTTGTACATAAGTGATGAGTTAGTATGGATATACATCCCTATGTGCTTAAGTATATGCATGTGTGTATGCATATAGGTATTTATGCATGTAAGATAAATGTAAGTTAACATGTATGCATATGAATGCATCTGAATGTATAATGCAAATGCATGTGTGCATGCATATGAGCTAGGTGCATATTATGGACAATAAATACATATGAAAGTAAGTATAATTGTAGTGCATAAATGTATGGTAATCATGAATAAAGTGCGTAAACATAATGAATGTATGAAAATATAAGTTTTTTTTATGTTTGATAAAGTTATACTATGTTTCTTTTCTAATGTCTTTTTTCAGACCATTTGAAGAAGAATTGACGAGCAGTGACGACTTGACAAAATTTACGAGCTTGGAACGGCATTTTTGCCACTTATCTGAGTTTCATTTTATCACATTTTGAAACATAAAATCTTGTATTAGGCTTTTTATCTAAGGCTTTGTAGAGGAGTATCTTCAAAGTATCTATATTAGAACTTTTCTCAAGCACTTGTATAGGATTATTTTTAGTTCTAAGATCTTCGTATTATCACTAAACAATTGAATTATCAATCAAATTGTTACATTGCACTTTATTTTTCATGTCTACTGAAAATGCATCTTCAAGTAAATCTTCTAGTGAACATAACATACATTCCTCTTTTATTTTAGAGACTCTATTACCAACTCTTATTGAAAATACTACTACTCAAACCAATGAGAACGAAACGAACGATGAAATAGTAGAAGAATTAGTTAAAGATCGTGTTGTTGATGAAACTTTACACTCTCTAGAATATGATCGTTGCTTATCTAGAATTTTACCTTGAAATTCAATCCTATTACTTGAACCTGAAAACACTGAGGATTTGTTTCCTCCATCCTTAAATAGAAATAATCAATCTATTCAAACTGAAAATTACATGGTTGAACTCATTAAAGATCATATCACTGACCAAGAATTAGTCTTGCAATCGTGTCGAGATTTTATTTCTAGGTATAGAGCTGGACTTCGTTACGGACCTTAAATTTATAGGCTAAACTTAAATAGAGTATTAAACTATAGCTAATAACTCCCCACACATTGAAAACACATCCTAGTTCCTAAAGTACACAATGAAACACTCAGCGTGTAGTCACTTAGAGAGGCTAACACGAGTTACTTCTGATGAGCAGCTGCCTCCTTTCACACCCCTCGATAGATTTGGTGAGATGTGAAACGTGATGCTAGTGTGCTTTGGATTTTTTGTTGTGTTTTTCAATTTTATTTAAAACAATTAACCTTTATTTTCTTCTTGTATAAAGGTAAGTGGAGGAAGAAGTTAGAAAGACAAGTGAAGATCCTACTGCTACCTACTCTTTTCCTTGGCTATTGAGGGCTATTCCTTAGGGAACTGAGTGCCTCCATGGGAAGAAGGATATTCTAGATTGAGAAGCCTCGTCACTTCATCCCCCCCCCCATAAACATACAAGAAGACCCTTAATATACGATCTATCTATCTATCTATCTATCTTTCTTTCTTTCTTTCTTTCTTTCTTTCTTTCTTTCTTTCTTTCTTTCTTTCTTTCTACCTATCTATCTACCAATCTATCTATCTATCTGTCTATCTATCTATCTATCTATCTATCTATCTATCTATCTATCTATCTATCTATCTATCTATCTATCTATCTATAGCTTCTCCTTTTCTCTTATCCTCTTGCACTTACTTCCTACTATTCTTATGTTCCCCTCTCACTCAGTCGCACTCACTCCTTGCCATTTGCTCATGCCTGCATACATACATATAGGCCACCTTCGACTTTCTTTAATCTTTCTTTCTCTCTTTCACCTTACCTCTATCCTCTTTCTTCACTTTGCTTGAGGTGACACTCATAAAACACGTAATTGAACTTCAGGCTTCCTCCGTTGCCTTTAAACCCTATGTGGGTACTCAAGGTTTCTAGCTAATCTTTAGAGGTTCAATTCCACCTTGATGTCTTTTCAATAGTACGTGGAAGGTGAAAATTCTAGACTGCAAGAACCAAAATTTGGCTTTCGATTGGTTGTGACACAATCATACAATGAATATTTATCATTCTTCGGCATCGTTAGCGACTTGTTTTGATAGATTTTCTATTGCTTATTACGACTTACTCAACAGAGTCGCATAAAGCTATTCTTGAGTGCTTTACACTGTCACGTAATTGTTTGGCTTGTTCAGTTTATGGCAAGCATTTAGCAACCCTATATGCCTTTCCTTTAGCACTTCAGTGGCCATCACTTATTGAACCGCACAAACCGTAGCAAAGCTCTCATCAATTTTCCAAATATTTTCATTCGATATGAAGCCTTTGATTTTACCCTGCCGTATCTTTAGTATGTCCCATCTCAAAGTTACAAATACATTTAGGTTTAAGACATCAACTCAGGATTCTCGAAAGTAGGTTTCCTAGGTTTCCCTTTGTGTATTATGCAAGCCAAGTGAAGCTAGTGCACACGAAGTTATACTTTAAACTCAATCAGCAGCATTTAAAACTCATGATGAGTGATGGATGAACTTTTCTTATCTTCTTCTAGAGTTGTACCATATGTTGTGAACTCAGGGATTGACGTGCTGTCCAGTAAGCAAACATACTCGTATTTCATTCAATATGAATGTTCTATTCCTTGTAGTCGCACAGACCTAATGTTTTTTGTTTTTTGCTCCATTACCGGTTGTGAGTGAGCACATGTTAACCTGAGCAGAGATTTCCAATGTTCCTATTGATTATCATCTCACATCTATGACTGAGCCGCCTAGTGTAAGTCAACACAAGCATCAAGACTAGAATTGAGGCAGACAAACAATTCAAAAACAATGATGCAAATGCAAATACGAGAAGTACCAGCTTGCCATTTTAGTGCGGCCATTGTAGATTTAATCCCAATTTAAGTGATATGTTCTAGTTGAGAACCTGCAATCTCTATTTATCGGTTGCATTTAAAACATCGGGGCAACCATTGGAGTATTATTAAACTTCTCAATGTCTACACAGAAGGTCAAGAATGCACAGGAATATGATGCATCAGTGACCTAGCAGTTGCACCCACTTTCTAGTCTATACATGCCAAGACGTAATGGAGATGAAGGGAAGTCAAATACTTATCAACACGATTTTCTCAGCTATACATATTGAGCTACACCGATCACATGATTCAAATCTTGACATAGGAAGAAATAGCCTCTTTTAGCACAACACTTATGGCATTACATATTGATCCCAAAGAAAAACAATGCCTATTCATATCCATATGCAGGGAAAGAAAACCATGCAAGTTCAAGACACCAACTTACAACCTTCACCAGTATCTTAGCTTCCCATTCATCATAATTGTTCCTCTCCCTATCCTTTGTTGAGAAGAGAGGTTCATGAGTTCTGTTGCTGATTCTTCAGGTTCTCCCTTCCTTAGTGCAACCTTGCCCGTATGATAATAAGCGACGGTTCTTCAGTTACAAGTAAAGTTTTGATGACTGCATACTTTGGCACCCCCTTTTTTGGCTATACCTTCTTGCGCATCTGCGAGCACTCAGTTTGCTTCTTCAGTGGCCACCCCCAGTTTCCCACCTTCAGCTGTTATCTCATCACGTTTCTCTGAATTCACTCGCACTCCCTCTCAAGAATGGGTCCTCAGAAGCAGAGATTGTGGAACTGAGGCTCCTAGTTTTGGGAAATTCCCCATCTTCTCTCCCCGAACACAGAGGAGTACCCTTCACAATATGCTCACACCCAAGGTATCTCCCGTTCGATGCTTTCCCCTCAAGAATGGATGGCCCCCTCCGATATATTCTCTCCTTCCCTCCTCTGTTGCTCCCCTGTCGCTACCTGAAGACTGCCCTCCTTGGCTCTCTACTATCCTCCAGCGACCATTTATACTCAGGTCCTTCTAGCCTTCCAGTCGTATCCCTGCACAAAAACGAAGCAAAGAGCAAAAATGGCTCCCTTCCTCCCTTTTTCTCCCAGTCTTGCGGGCCTTCACCAACAGGTCGCGTTGATGAACAAGAAGTAGTGTATTGTGTGTTGCTTGCAACAGCCAGAGAGAAGTTATAGAATCCTGGTGCTAGCTTTTGCACGCCTTCCACTAACAAGAACGGCCACCTGCATCTGTTATCTCCTCTCCTTTTTCACCACTCTCTTCTTGCTCCCCTCTGGGGATCGTCCTCTCTTCCCATGTCGACTTCTTTACTATCCGGGGTTCTCTCTCCCGATCAACAGAGCCAAAAAACCAAACAATTACTAAAGAAGCCCCCTCGAATCTTTTCCCTCCTTTATGCAATAATGAATGTCGCCCTTTGCAACCTTTTCCAGCCATTCGAAATTGTTTTCCACTCTCTCTTCAATGTGTTTGGCCAAAAAAACGGAATGGAACGGATTTTTGGCTTTTGACAAAACTGGTCTGCCATGGAAATGGCTCGAAAATAATTTAAGAGCACTCAAGGCAGCTAGACAAATGATTGTATCTAGCTTCACATTGTGGCATTACCATTGTTGGCAGTAGTCAAGGAACCGAAGGAGTCACAAGACAAGGAAGCCTACGAAGGGAGTCGGAGCGAAGAGAAAGCACAAGCAGACACAGTAGTCAAAGAAGATCTGGAAAGTAGGCCATTTAAATTTTTCAGGCATCAAAGAGTTGAGCACACAAGGAGAAGGAGCAAGTAGGGAGCTCCAGGAAATGTATGTCAAAATGTTAGAAGAAATCCCTACATAAATAGTGATTTTCATCACTAAAAATTATTGTAAATACCATTTCATATTTCTGTAGCTCCATTTTGTGCAAGCCAAGGAGTCCTTGAGCTTGAGGAGCTTTAGAAGTACCTACCTATCAGTTTTCACATTTTTTAGACTCCGTTTGAACCTCCAAATAGGGTACAAAACCTGATTTTTAACTAGGCCGGACACTAGGTCTGGACAAGGCCAAAACCTAGTCAAAAACTATAAATAGAGCTAGAGAGCTCATTTTTGGAGTTAGCTTGTAATTGATTTGAACGTGTATGAGCTTTTTGAAAGTAATCTAAAGAACTCCATTGCTTCTCACTCTTTGTCTTGCCTTGTGTGCACGTGTGTGTGTATGTGTGTGCATGTTAGTGTGCTTCTCACTCACAAACTTGTGTCTTCACTTGCTCGAGGTCATCATACCATCCTCACGTCTTCCTGGATTGACATTAAAGAAGGTGCTACTCATCACTGAGCTACACCAAATTTTGGCGCTGTTGCCGGGGATTGAGCTTTGAGGACGAGCATGTGATGGTAAGACATAGAGTTGACGCGTTGGAGTTATAGGTATTTTCTTCACTTTTTTCCTATTTTCTTTTGTTTTTCTCATCATCCTCACCATCTCCCACATCCACCTCCATCATCGCAAAAAATTTTAGTTTTTTGGTCATATCACCCCACCCATACCATTCCTCTCATTTCACTTGTGAGAGAGAGAGCGAGAGAGCGTTTGTGTGCTTGTGATTTTCTGTGTTTTTTGAGATTTTCTATAGGAATCAGCATCCCCAGCAGTTGCACCAGCTCCAGCAGGTAAAAAAGTTGACTGTGCAGGTCTCGAGGCGTTGACCTCTGTCAATCGCGACCGACAGAAAAAATGGTTTTTTTGCTAAACAAAGTACATAATCATGATCTACATGCCTAGAGCTTCCCAAATGTGCGCTTGAAATTTTGAAATTCCTCAGATTCTTGTCAATCGCGATCGCTCTGTCAATCGCAATCGACAAACCACGACGGACACCTGCCGACAGCTCTGTCAATCATGACCGACACGTCAATCGCGACCGACAGAGTCAACGACCGACTGACCACGACTGACAGAACCTACGCGTGACACGTGTCAATCGCGATTGAGCCATCAATCGCGATCGACCAGTCAATCGCGACCGACAGCCCCGACGGCCCTGTCAATCGCGACCGACAAAGTCAACGATTGCTTGACCACAACGGACAGACCCTCGCGAAGGACCTGTCAATCGCGATCGACCCATCAATCGCGACTGATAGCCACGACGGACCTGTCAATCGCGACCGACACGTCGATCGCGATTGACCTATCAATCGCAACTGACAAAGCTTGCGAACGCGATTGAAGGGCAAATTTGGCCAATTTTTTAGGGCAAAAAATAGTGGTCTAATTTTTGGCAAATTGTGGGGAACTTTTAAGGGTTTATCATTGCATGGTGAGGCCATTACACAAAGTATTTCGAGAAGTCTTGTTTGCCTGCTAACTTGTTTAAAATCCTGATTAGGCCCCAAAACCCTGGATGGACATAACTTCCTCATACGAAATCCGATTGCGGTGATTTTTGTTTTGTCGGAAAGCTCGTGGGGAGTACAACCAAAACTTCCACTGGTTACGGTAGAATTAATGTCAAGATTAGACAAGACCTTCTAATTTGAAGTTGACCATATCTCGGGGTAGGAAAATATTGAGGGTCCCTTGGGATTGATTTCCATAGAGGCAAAAGGCAACTGGGTCCGTGAATTACATGCATGAAAATGATCTGTCTGTCAACTAAATTCAATTCTTGAGCTAATTGTGGAATTTTTCAGGTTCTTTGAGAGCATCGAAGGGTACTCGAAGCAAGAGTAAGTGCGAGCTTGGGAACACGCTTCCTGGGCATACAAGGGAAACCAAGGGAAGAACTTAAGGTTGGAAATTCTCAACACCCTCTGTCAATCCCTAGCATAGGCTAAGTACGGATAGAGGTTTTGGGTTACTTAGGAATACGGTAAGAACTACCAAGTCCAAGAAATCTAATCACTCAAGTGCAAGTGTTAGGAGATTACAATCGTGAAGCAACCTAAGGGAAAAGAAATTAAATCGAGTGAACGCACTCAAAGTACGATAAAAACTTAAGTATTCCTTGCGACGAAGATTAATTGGACAAGAAGTGACACCCTAAGAGCAATTAAAAAAGAACAAGTGACTGATACAAAAGAACTCAGCAACGCAAAGTGTACTTGGGAAAAATTGGGATTATTCAATTGGGCTTATGAACCTTAGATCAGGTCGACACCTAGGGAGAGATATACAAAGTCTTAGATCGTCAGAGGCTAGTGTCAATCATACTACTAGGTCTTGGGCCCAGCAGTTGAGCCATCATTCGTATTACCCTAGCTCTGAGACTAGTGAGTCTGAGATGTCCCACGGTATGGAGAGACCTACAGGAAGCTCCGGAGTGCCATATTTACATTGGGTGGAAGGCCCTTACAAGACGTAACTCGAATACCTTAGGACCAACCGATTAGGTGCTAGCATCTATGAGGACGGCCTAGGAAGATCCATGGTCCAGATTAAAAACCCAGACCAGTCCATTGGACTAGAACGCCCAGCTGTCAAGTTTGAAAATGGAGCATACCTGGATAAAGAAGGAACCATATACGTAGTCACCAGTCACCCGGAGAGGACAGATGAATTTGGGAATGTGGTCCCGGAAACGGACTTAGGTGACTTAGAGCAAGGAAACATGGGCGAAGAACCTAGAACCCCTCGAGGTAAATCTGTTCTCACTAGGATTATCACACCAGAGTGGATTCCCCAAGATAATAAGAGCATAGATCTACTCCTGAACTGAGAGACTAATGAAGCCTTTTGGAGATATAGACCTAATCAGCCGAGTGAGGTAGGAACAATCATGATATATGAGTTCAAAGATCCTAATATTCCAGGTAGAGTGACCTACTTAGATCACTCTTCAGAGAGGATCTTTGGGGTTACAGAAAATGATAGGCATGCTTACACTTGGAAAGGTGAATTTATTTTCCGCCAACCAAGATTGAATGTGTCCTTTGGTCACTCAGGAGCTGGAACATCCCAAGCTCATGGAATTCAAAGAGACAGACATAGAGATAGACCGGAGGTAAGCTTTGCCAACCCAGTGGGAAGAGACAAAAGGAGAACGGAAACAAATAGAGTGGAACCTGAAGGACTTAGAGCCCCAAGGAATCAGAGGAATGCTGATGATTTCCCTCTGCCAAGGCCTAGGGAACACGCCAGGATTTTGAGACCGACTCAGTTAGTTAAGTCCATGAAGAATTACGTCGATGGCACAGGAGACCCATATGATCATGTGGCCGAGTTTAGGCAAGTCTTGAGAGCTGAACAAGTTGAGGACCTATTCACGCAATATAATGCCTTTGGTCTAACACTTAGGAACACAGCCCTTACGTGGTTTCAACCATTGAATGAGAGACAGTTCAAGAGCGTAGACCAACTCTTAGAGGCTTTCATCACTGAATTCTCTAAAAGTGGCATAAGGCATAATACTTCCTCATTGATATACAGCTTCAAGCAGACCCCTCAAGAGACTGTGAGACTTGCAGGAAGAAGGTTTAGGCAATATCTTGAGAGATGCACTGTCCCTGAGTTACCCACACCAACTAAGCAACTGGCTTTATTCTTGGATGGATTGCTAAGTACAAAGTTGCGATCCTATGTGTACTTGAAGGACCCTAGGACCATAGAAGAGTGTGTACGCATGTGCATCGACATTGAGGATAACTTAGGGGAGGAGTTGGAGCTTTCCAAAATCTACAAAGATTCAGATAGTGCCTCTAGCCTCTCTTCCTCGCAATCCACATCAATTGAGGAACTTGCGGAAAAAGTAGCTCAAAAACTAGGTGTCTCTAGTAAACAGATTCCTAGATATGCCCCAGTAAAGAGGTGCTATACTTGCGGTGGTGACCATATGGCGAACGCATGTCCCATCATGGCTCAACCCCAAGTGAATCCTAGCAGCCAATATTGCACCATAGAGCGGAGATACACAAATCACACAGCACAAGATTGCCCATACAATAAGCAAGCAGTTAGACAAACCTACCCTCAGCCCTATCCACAACAGGGAAAATACCAGAACCAGTACCCCCCACAACAACATGGTAGACCGCAGCAACCCTATCAACAACCCTACCAAAACCAACAAAGGCCACCACCTGTGTTAGCTCAACAACCTCCAACCCCCGCTAATGTGATTCCTGTAAAGTATGTAGCAGCTGAGGAAAATTTGAATAGAGCTATAGTGCCAGTAACACCACTGCTTTCAGAAAGTGACCGAGCGATCATAGTTTTGATTCCACTCACATTGATAGTCCTCAGACTTACTACATGCAATCTCCTGAACATGGTGAGTCCTACTACAGTGAAGAACCAAGTGAACCTAGTTGGGAGCTAGAGTATACAAATGTAATGTACACAAAACCTAACTCTAGGCCCCAGCCTAGGCAGGTAAGACCCCCATTCCCTAGAGGACCATGCTACAGATGTCAGGGAGATCACCTCATTCGTGATTGCCCCTTACCTCCACCCACACAACCCCAGTCAGTGACGATTCAAGGCTTTTGTCAAGACTGCGGGAAGGAGCATCTCTTATGAGATTGCCCTAAGAATCCCAATAATATGCCAAAAATAACTCCAATTAACATTATTGGGTTAGTAGTAGACTCTACAGGAAGTGTGACGTCCACTGCACCAGTACAGGTACTCACTAGAGCCCAGGTGTTGGTAGTAGCCTTGGTACACCAGGACGTACAAGACATGAAAGTCAAAGAAGGGAGTCAGAGCGAAGGGACAGCACAAGCAAACAGGGCAGTCAAAGAAGATCTGGCAAGTAGGCCAATATTTTTTCAAGACATTAATGTAAATCAAAGAGATGGACATGCAGGAAGGAAGAGCAAGTAGGGAGCTCGAAGATATGTATGGCAGAGCACTAGAAGAAATCCCTACAACAACAGTGATTTTTATCACTAATAATCATTGTAAATCTCATTTCACATTTTTTTAGCTCCATTTTGTGCAAGCCAAGGAGTCCTTGAGCTTGAGGAGCCTTAGAAGTAGTTGCGTACCAATTTTCATAATTTTTAGATCTCGTTTGAGCCCCCAAATAAGCCCTGGAACCTAATTTTTAACTAGGCCGGACACTAAGTCTGGACAGGGCCAAAAGCTAGTCAAAAACTATAAAAGGAGCTAGAGAGCTCATTTTTGAGGTGGATTGTAATTGAAACGAACTTGTAAGAGCATTTTGAAAGTAATCTAAAAGCTCCATTGATTCTCACTCTTTGTCTTGCCGTGTGTGCGCGTGTGTGTGTATGTGTGTGCATGCTAGTGTGCTTCTCACTCACGCACTTGTGTCGCCACTTGCTCGAGGTCTTCATACCATCCTCACGTCTTCCCGGATTGACATTAAAGGAGGTGCTACTCATCATTGAGCTACACCAAATTTTGGCGCCGTTGCCGGGGATCGAGCTTTGAGGACGAGCGTGTGATGGTAAGACGTAGAGTTGACGCGTTGGAGTTGTAGGTATTTTCTTCACTCTCATCGATTTTCTTTTACTTTCTTCACCATCTTCATCACCATCATCATCATCACCATCTCCCATGTCCATCTCCATCATCGCGAAAATTTCAGTTTTTTGACTATATCCCCATCTCCACCTCATTTCCCTCATTTCACTTGTGAGAGAGAGCGAGAGAGCGAATTTGCATGTGCTGTTTTTTGCATGTTTTGTGAGTATTCTGCAGGTACAGGCCGCATCATCATCCCCAGCACCCTGCGCAGGTACGGAAATCCGAGTAACTGTCTGTGTGTCGCCGAGCTCTGTCAATCGCGACCGACAGAAAAATTGCTCTAATTGCTAAACAAAGTGCATATCCATGACCTACAGGCCAAGGGCTTCCCAAAAATGTGTTTAGTTTTTTGAAATTCCATAGATTTCTGTCAATCGCGATCGCTCTGTCAATCGCGATCGACAAACCACGACGGACAGATCTGTCAATCGCGATCGACACGTCAATCGCGACCGACAGCCCACGACGGCTCTGTCAATCGCGACCGACAGAGTCAACGACCGATTGACCACGACCGACTGACCATACGCGTGACACGTGTCAATCGCGATCGAGCCATCAATCGCGATCGACTCATCAATCGCGACCGACACAGTCAACGACTGTTTGACCACGACGGACAGACCACGACGGCTCTGTCAATCGCGACCGACACGGTCAACGACTGTTTGACCACGATCGACAGACCCTCGCGACCGACCTGTCAATCGCGATCGACTCATCAATCGCGACCGACAGAGTCAACAACGCTTTGACCACGATTGATTGACTTTTCGGCCACGTGTCAATCGCGACTGACCAGTCAATCGCGACTGACAGCCACGACGGACCTGTCAATCGCGATCGACACGTCGATCGCGACTGACCTGTCAATCGCGACCGACACGGTCAACGACTGACCTGTCAATCGCGACCGACAGACTTTGCGAACGCGTTAGAAGGGCAAATTAGGTCAAATTTTTAAGGCAAAGTGATTGATCTAAATTGTGATTAAGTGTGGGACAAACTCTAGGGTGTAGTATTGCATTGTTAGGCCGTGCCACAAGCTACTCGAGTATTCCTGTTTGACTGTTAGCTTGTATTGAATCCTGATTTAACTCCCTAAACCCTGAACAGTCCTAACTTTTTCATACGAAATCCAATTTTTGAGCTCTTGGGCTTGTTGGAAAGCTCGTGGCATATACTACACGCCCTCAACTGTTTTTTATAAAGATAATGCATTGATTTTCAGAGAGGGTAATTTGAAGTTGGCCATACCCAGGGGGCTCAAAGTCAGGGGTCTTTAGAATTATTTTCCTAAAAGTCACAATGCAGATGTGTGTTTGTGTTACATGAATGGAAGTTGTTGGTTGTGTCCTTTGAATATAAGCATTGAGCTAACCGTGGGTCCTTTATAGGTCCATTGAGAGCAACTGAGAGCGTACAAAGCAAGGTTTCTTTGCAAGCTTGAGAACCGGGTTCTTGAGCACCATAAAGCAAGGGATCAACAAGTAAGGTTGGATTATTCTCAACTCCCTCTGTCATTTCCTAGCTCAAGCTAAGAACGAGTAGAGATAGGAGTAAGTCAGGGCGACGGTAGGCAGTTATCAAGTTGAAGAGTACCTAAAAACTCAAGTTCAAGCTAAAAACTTAATCTCTGCACTGTCGATAACATAAAGGAAAAGAATCTAACGTGGAACGATCAACCTAAAGTACGAAGAACATTTAAGTGTTCCTGACGACGTGATATCAGACAAGACCATAAACACAATAATTAACTAAAAAGAATCAAGTGACTGGTACCAATTGATCGGCAACGAGGTTGTACTCTGGGAAAAAGTGGGTTAATCAGTTAGGCATATGAACCTTAGATCAGGACGACATTTAGCAAGGGAAAGACAAAGCCTTAGGTCTTCAGAGGCTAGTGTCAATCACACTGCAAGGTCTTGGGCCCAGCAGTTGAGCCACCACTCTCACTACCCCAGCTCTGATACCAGTGAATCAGGGATGTCTCAAGGTATGGACAGACCCACGGGAAGTTCAGGAGTGCCTTACTTGCACAGGGTAGAAGGCCCTTACAAAACACAGCTGGAATATCTTAGGACCAACCGACTAGGTGCTAGCATCTATGAGGACGGCCTAGGAAGATCCGTGGTCCAGATTAAAAACCCTGACCAATCCATAGGACTAGAACACCCAGCTGTCAAGTTTGAAAATGGTGCATACCTGGACAAAGAAGGAACTATATATGTAGTCACTAGTCACCCTGATAGGACCGATGACTTTGGGAATGTAATCTCAGAAGCGGACTTAGGTGACCTGGAGCAAGGGAACATGGGTGCGGAACCTAGAACCCCTCGAGGTAAATCAGTTCTCACTAGGATTATCACGCCTGAATGGGTTCCCCAAGACAACAAGAGCATAGAGTTGCTCCTCAATCGAGAAACTGATGAAGCCTTTTGGAGGTATAAGTCTAATCAGCCAACAGACATAGGAAATATCATGATCTATGAGCTTAAGGATCCGGATAGCCCAGGCAGAGTGACCTATTTAGATCATGCTTCAGAACGGATCTTCGTGGTGACAGAAAATGATAGGCATGCCTACACGTGGAAGGGTGAATTTATTTTTCCCCAACCAAGATCAAATGTATCCTATGGTCACCCTGGGGCGGGAACTTCCCAAGCTCATGGTACGCAAAGAGACAGAAGTAGAGATAGACCGGAAGTAAGCTTTGCCAACCCTGTAGGCAGAGAAAGAACGAGAACAGAGACGAATAGGGTAGAACCTGAGATGCATAGAGTCCACAGGAACCAAAGAAATGTAGATGGATTCCCTCTACCGAGGCCTAGAGAGCATACAAGAACTTTGAGACCCACCCAGCTAGTTAAGTCCATGAAGAATTACTTTGACGGCACAGGAGATCCCTATGATCATGTGGCAGAGTTCAAGCAAGTCTTGAGAGCTGAACAAGTGGAGGATCTGTTCACGCAGTACAATGCCTTCGGTCTAACCCTTAGGAACACAGCACTTACGTGGTTTCAGCCATTAGATGAACGCCAGTTCAGGAGCATAGATCAACTCCTAGAGGCATTCATTATAGAGTTCTCTAAGAGCGGCATAAGGCACAACACCTCCTCACTGATTCACAGCTTCAAGCAAACCCCTCAAGAGACTGTGAGACTTGCAGGAAGAAGATTTAGACAATATCTTGAAAGGTGCCCTATTTCGGAGCTACCCACATCTGCTAAACAAGTAGCCTTATTTCTTGACGGATTGCTAAGCCCAAAATTGAGATCCTATGTGTATCTGAAAGACCCTAGGACTATAGAAGAATGTGTACGTATGTGCATTGACATTGAAGATAACCTAGGAGAAGAGCTAGAGTTGTCCAAAATTTACAAAGATTCAGATAGTGCATCTAGTCAATCTTCCACACAAGCCACATCAATTGAAGAACTTGCCGAAAAAGTAGCTCAGAAACTAGGTGTAACTAGCAAACAAATCCCAAGGTTTGCCCCTGTTAAAAGGTGCTATACATGCGGTGGTGACCATATGGCGAACGTCTGTCCCATTATGGCTCAACCCCAAGTAAACCCTAGTAGCCAGTACTGCACCATAGAACGGAGATACACCAATCACACCGCACAAGACTGCCCATACAACAAGCAGGCAGTTAGGCAACCCTATCCGCAACCCTACCAACAAGGCAGATATCAGAACCAAAATCCACCACCACAATATGCTAGACCCCAACAAACCTACCAACCACAGTATCAGGCCCAACAAAGGCCTCAGCCTGTGCTAGCACAACAACCCCCTGCCCCAGCTAATGTGATTCCGGTAAAGTATACTGCTGCAGAAGAGAACCTGAATAGAGCTATAGTCCCTGTAACATCCTTGATCTCTGAAAATGACCCAAGTGACCATAGCTTTGATTCTACCCATGTGGATAGCCCCCAGGCTTACTACATGCAGTCCCCAAAACATGGAGAGTCCTACTATGGTGAAGAGTCGAACGAACCTAGTTGGGAGTCAGATTACACGAACATCATGTATACAAACCCCAACCCTAGACCTCAACCTAGGCAAGTACGACCACCATTTCCTAGAGGACCGTGCTACAGATGCCAAGGAGATCACCTCATTCGTGATTGTCCCTTGCCTCCACCTACGCAAACCCAGTCGGTGACGATCCAAGGCTTCTGCCAAGATTGCGGAAAAGAGCATCTCTTACGAGATTGCCCAAAGAACCCCAATAGCATGCCAAAAATCACCCCTATCAACGTTGTTGGGTTAGTGGTAGACTCCTCAGGAAGCGTCACTTCCACTGCACCAGTACAGGTAGTCACTAGGGCTCAGGCATTGCAGCAAAACCAAGGGGTAGGCCAGGAAAAGAGCCTAGATGCTAGCGATACTGAGAGCCAAAATAAAAAGAGAACAAGAGCTTGGAAAGATAGCCGCGAACGCATGAAAAGGCAATGGGCAAAGAAGATGAGTGAACTTGAGGAAAGTCTACGAGAAACCAAGGCTAAAATCATAGAGATCACGTCTCAACCGCACTCTCACACATTCCCACCGCTACCATCCCCATCACCCTCCATCCCTTCACCCTCTAAGACAGCCCACGCAACCCACCCACCACCCCAAACAGGATCAGTATTAGCTGATCCCACTCCCGAAGACATAGACATGATGCTTAAGGCATATCAGGCCAGAATCCAAGAAGGGCCAAACGTCACGGATCATGACAAGTGCTATCCTAGAGCTGACCTAGAGATAGAAAGAACCAAACTATGCGCGAAAATGGTCGCATTGGCCCAGACTATGTTTGAAGCCAGTCGCCTTTTCAATTACTCAGGCTCAGCCAAAACGCAATTACACTTGGATGGATTCCTAGAGAAGTTAGAGAGGATAATTGCAAGATCTGACAAGGAAGAAAAACATCAAGACCAAGAAAAATCAAGCAAAAACAGGAATCATTCCCAATCAGAAGTGTATGGGGCCAATGCCCCTAAACCGGACAACTTCCCCTCCTTAGAAAGAATAGAGAGGCCAATAGCACAGCCAGAAAAGGAACCTTCCCCTCAGAGAAAGGAAAGGGCAAGAGAACGGGTAAGCCAGCCTCTTCAGGAAGCCCGTGGGCCTCCTCAAGAAGCTTATCTTCCCCCCCAAAAGGCAGATGAGCCTCCCTCGAAAACTCAAGTACCTCCACAGGTTGCCTACATTCCTTCTCAGGGAATGTGTGAGCCTGTTCGGAAAAGTAATAGAATAAGTAATCCTCCCCAAGAAGCTTGTGCTCCAGCCATTTGCGAGAACGAGGAGAGAGTCAACAATAGAATCAGCCCTCCTTCACAGGTTGCTTATGCGCCCAATTCTACGGAGCCAGACACTTCTTCTTCTATGAATCGGTTTGCACCAGACTTCCTACGAGAGATTCAAGAAGACAAATGGGATAACGAAAGCGAGGTCGCCCCTCCTTTTGAACTTGTGGACGATGCACACGACCAATTCCCACAAGACATCCCATCTATTTACGGGGAGCATGAGAGTGTTCAGTCTCACGAGAGATTAGACTTTGAGTCGAATTCCATACAAGAGCTACCCCACTTCACAGGCCCATGGGAAGCAAAGTCCACATGTATGAGAGCACCCACAGTCATGGTAAGGAACGACGACTCAGTCATTCCTAGGAACACAGAGGTAGTGAAGAACACTAATGTGCAGTGTAATCTCAAGTTAGAAGAGCTACTCAAGGTTAGACCTGAATTATGGAAACATGTAGCCAAACAAGTACCAGAGATAGCAAAACCTCGTTCCCAGGTAGGATCCCATAGGACAGTGCCAGAAATTCCCTTGGATAAGATAGGGGATATGTGTGAAGGCGAAGAAGGGAACACCTATCTTCCCATCACCTACCAAGAGTACACCACCAAGGCAATTTTAGACTCAGGTGCAGGAGTTGCCATTGCCACTACTTCCCTTTGGAAGCGTTGGGGCAAGCCAGCACTCAGGCCAACAAGAATGAAATTGCAGATGGCCGATGGTCATATTGAGAGACCCTTAGGATTGCTGGAAGGGATAACTCTCACCACTTGTGGTGTTGAGTTTGAGCATAGCTTTGCTATATGTGACTTCAGCAAAAATCATGCTTATGAGATGATTTTAGGAAGACCATTTATGCGACAGTTGCAAGTGGTACAGGATTGGGGAACCAACTCCTTGTATTTGCAACACTTGGGCGTTACAACCAAAGTCAATCTCAAGGACTATTCTCATAGAGATGTCCCTCCTATCCAGTGGAATCCCATCCATAGAGCCAAAGATGATACAGAATCTGTGCATTCCCTAGAATCTGGATCCTCATGGATGCATGAAGACACTCACTTATGGATGTGCAAGGTAGCAGTAGAAGAAGAGAAGAGAGAGAAAGCCAGAGAGGTAGGTGCGAAAGAAACCCATAGATCAATCCAAGACCCAGCCTATGCACCTGTAGTTTTTCCAGACGAAGAATTTGAACCTCACGGTTGGGCAGAAATCTTAGCAACAATGGACGTAGCCATCAACGAAGAACAATGGACACCTCACTGTGATGAGGATGGTTATGATATTTCAGTCTTCTCCATAGAGCCAATCATGGGAGAGGCAGTTCTAGAAGAATGCGAACCTAGCCCTGATGCATTTGAGGATGCAAGTGACTCCGATCTAGAGTCAATCATTATGGACCCACCATTTGCATCAGATGAAGAATATCTCCAGGAAGTGGAATTTCAACCTCAGAATCATGGAGAAGTTACAAATGGTGTAAGATTAGCAACGCATATGACCCCTAAGGAAGAAGGAAAGAAACGAAAGAAGAGAGAAGCCTTACCAGAAGAGGAAGAATCTTTGTTTGAGGTCCCAGAAAATTTTAAGAAGTACGAGATAGATGACAGGAGGGTCATGATAAGAATGCCTAAACGAGAGGCACAATCAGGAGAGGCATATGATAACAAAGAAACCACCAAGAAAATAGTAGTGGCCATAGAAGAAGGAGAGGAGAGATGCACATATATAGGCCATGACCTGACAGAAGAAGAAGAGTACGAATTGATTGCCTTGCTAAGAGAATACAGAGATGTGTTCGCTTGGAGTTACAAGGATTTGAAAGGGGTTGACCCGGACATATGCTCGCACACCATCCCCATGACCTCAGATGCCAAACCCTCTAAGCAAAAGCCTTATACATATAACGATAATTATGCTGCTAAGATCAAGGAGGAGATAGATAGACTGGTTGAAGCTGGATTTATCTATGAAATTGAGCACACTGAATGGGTATCCCCCATCGTAGTGGTGCCCAAGAAGAATGGCAAGCTGCGTGTGTGCATTAACTTGAAGAAGGTTAATGCAGCCACAATCCGAGATAACTATCCGCTTCCCATCACAGAACATCTCTTAGAAAGAGTGGCAGGCAAGGAAGTGTACAGTTTCCTTGATGGATTCTCGGGCTACAATCAAGTAGCCATAGCTCCAGAGGATCAGCATAAGACAGCCTTTGCCACAGAATGGGGCATTTTTGCTTTTAGAGTAATGCCATTTGGGCTTACCAATGCACCAGCCACCTTCCAGAGGCTGATGTGCCATGTGTTTAAGGAGTTCCTGAGGAAGAGTTTAGAAGTCTACGTTGACGATCTCTGTGCTCATTCCAATGTTAGGCAAACCCATATTCCTGAACTCAAACAAATCTTTGACAAATGTAGAGAATATCAAGTCTGCCTGAACCCCGAAAAGTGTGTCTTTATGGTCAGGCAAGGCAAGATCCTAGGACATATAGTGTCAAAGAATGGCATATCTACTGACGAAGAAAAAGTGAAAGCCATAGCGGAGTTACCTAGGCCAAAGAATGTCAAGGAAGTACAAGCTTTCATGGGGCATTGCGGTTATTATCGACGATTTATACACATGTATGCTGTCATTGCAAAGCCCATGTACGGACTATTGACAAACTTTGAGTGGACGGATGAATGTGAGAATTCCTTTCAAGAACTTAAACGAAGATTATGTTCAGCACCAATCTTGACCACACCAGATTGGAATAAGCCATTCCATGTTCATGTGGATGCATCCAATTATGCTATTGGATGTGTGCTTGCACAACCTACTGGTGAAGGTAATATGGATCTCCCAATTGCCTATGCCAGTAGACAATTGAATGCGGCTGAACGAAATTACACCACTACAGAGCGCGAAGGATTAGGCATGGTATATGCAGTCAAGAAATTTAGACACTATTTGCTTGCAAATAAGTTTAAATTTTTTACTGATCATCAGGCATTGTTGTATCTTGTAAACAAGCCATGCAATACAGGAAGATTAGTAAGATGGTTTCTCTTGTTAATGGAATATGATTTTGAGGTTGTGGTAAGAAAGGGTAGGACTCACTTGAGAGCGGATCACCTCTCTAGGCTCACATCTGGAGAAGCCCCACAAGGAGTGCCAGATGACCTTCCTGACGCTTACTTGTTTAATTTGGAAGTGGTGCCGCAGTGGGCCAAGCCAATAGTACCAGTATTGACATACGGGCCTAATCATCCAGTGGTGAACACACGGAATAGAGAAATCGTAAAAGCCCAAAAGTACCATATCATGGCAGGCAGCATGTACAAGCACACAGATCAAGGGATCTTGGCTTGTTGCGTAGAAGAGGATGAGTACGCTAAATGGTTGCAATTAGCACATGTAGGTGCATTAGAGCAACACCATTCAAAACAACGAACTTTACAGACTCTAAAGAGATTCGGAGTGCACTGGCCCACTATGGAAGCGGATGTCCAAAGGTTGTGCAAGGAATGCCCAATCTGTTGCACTAAACCACCTGTGGAACATGCCACTCTCTATCAAGTATCCATTGTGCCAGATTGGAGCGAACCACTAGTATCATTCCTGAGGACAAACACATTCCCCCCAGACATGACTCTAGCTAGAAAAAGGAGTTTGGAACAAGAAGCCCAGGATTATTCACTTGTTGGTGATAATCTATACAAACGCGGTAAGGATGGTTACCTGAGACTGTGTGTCCATGAGAGTGAATATCTTAAGATCTTGGAAACTGCTCACCAAGGTGTAGCAGGAGGACACTTTGGACCGGATCGGGTGATCAAGGCAATTCTATTTGCGGGCTTCTGGTGGCCGACCCTTCACATGGACGCACATACCTATGTGAAACGGTGCGATGTATGTCAGAGGACTCAGTATCCTATACGCAAAGATGAGATGCCACTGAAACCTATGATGGGTGGACGTGCATTCTCTAAGTGGGGAATAGACTTCGTAGGTCCTATTAATCCCCCAGCTAAGAGTTCTCATGCGGAATACATCATTGTGGCAACAGATTATCTCACCAAGTGGGTAGAGGTAAAAGCTACAACCAAGAACGATGCTCAAACAACTGCCAAATTCTTGTTTGAGAATGTATTCACGAGATATGGGCTACCTATAGAGCTTGTAAGCGATAGAGGCACTCATTTCTTGAACGAAGTGATTGAAAATCTGCTCCAAGAATTCTTGGTAATACACAAGAAGTCTGCCCCTTATCACCCTCAAGCTAATGGACAAGCTGAGAGCACTAATAAAATTTTATGCAATGTACTGACGAAATTAGTGAACACTAAACGCTCTGATTGGGACAAACAGCTACACCATGCTGTTTGGGCATACCGAGTGGCCTACAAAACGGTACTCCAAGCCACTCCCTTTCAGATGGTGTTTGGCCAAAACGCCGTGCTACCCTTGGACTTCCTGATTCCTACATTGAGAGTAGCACAAGAGTATGAATGGACAGGTCATGAGCTCTCCTCTAGGATCTTTGACCTTGAACGATTAGGAGAAACAAGACTGAGAGCCGCTGCAGGGATATATGCAGCCAAGAAGAGACAGAAGGCATACTTTGATGCCCACGTGAAGGATAAAGGCTTGAAAACGGGAGATCTAGTCTTAGTCTATACACTGAAACAACACGCAAGGAAGCTAGAAAAGAGAGGCTACGGACCTATGATCATCAATAGGATCTCCACAAGTGGAGCAGTACAATTGGCCACATTAGAGGGTGATGTTCTCCCTAACTATATTAGCGGATGCAGAGTCAAGTTGTACCAGGAACCCCTCACAGAGGAAATGCTCAGCCGACTCAACACTGCTAAGAAACGCAAAGAGGAAGAAAAGAGAATTAGAGAAGAAGCTCAAGCAGAGGCTTTAGAACGCATCAGAAGGATGAAATTACGACGGCAAGGTAGAGATCAGCCTGGAGCGAATGACTATGCAGACCAAGGATTTCCCATAGCCATGTGTGAAGTTGCAGGAACAAGCTCGAATAGAATAATTGATAGACGTCCTTTCATAACCATAGACATAGGACAAGGAAAGAGTACAAGGACCGTAAGAGCCTTGATTGACTCAGGTGCTGCCACTAGCGCTGTTAAGTTGTCTTACTGTCAAGAGTTACAGTTAACTGTCCATCCTGTGGAAGCATACCTCATAGGATTGGGAGGCGTGGAAACCCCTTGCATGGGCGAGGTGGAACTTCCCCTCTACATTCACGAGGAGGCAATGACCGTTAAAGTACTAGTGTGTCAAGATGAGGATCTCACTGAACCTCTCGTCTTGGGTCAGGATTGGATCTATGACCAAGCAGTCAATCTAAACCTAAGAAGTGGACTTCTCCAGGCTTGGGTCAATCATAGTCGAGTTACAGTAGAATTAGACAATGGAGCACTCAAGGAACTAGGAAAGGCACAGACTCCTGGTCCTTCCAGGGGTACACATGAAGATGACCATGCTGTTCTTGTCCAAAACTATGTGTTGCAGAGGAATGATATTTGCAAAAAAGGAGTCAGGAATGCAACGGAACTCCCTTCTTTTCCAAAGGCTAGAAGGAGGCAGCAACCCAAGGTGGATCAAAGGCAGAAGAAGCAGGGTACTACCTATGTCAGAGATCAAAAGTACCTGCGCAGCAGAACAGCCCAGAAAATAGACCAGGTATGGGTGCGGAAAGGCGAACGACCGGTTGCACCACCGTCAACTACAGGGGCAAAGCCTCTTATTAGTGACCAACAACGCAACGCTAATAAGAAGTCTTTCAGAAATTCTTCTGCTAAAGTAAAATCTATTTGGGTGCCCAAGAAGTCGATGAAGGCAAGCCCACAATCAAGACAAATTTGGGTGCCTAAGGCTTGCTTGATGGCACAAGTAGCTACGCTGAGGCCACAACTTAAACAGCATAACACAGCGACGCATACTGCCAGATTTCACTCGTTCTCGACACTCATGTACACACCAAAACCCAAGAGCGTACATGTAATCAATTGTAAATGGGTCCCAAAAAGGCCTCATCTTCAAACCACGACACCGAGAAGGCTCTGTAGAGACTCTCCGAAACCGAAGGCAAAGCCCACTCACTGCATTTGGCAGCCTAGGGCCTGTAATAAACCCCCCGACCCCAATTTGTAAATCCATACCTACTTACTAACTGCAGTAGTCTCCTAGGACAACACAAGCACTAACTACACACACTGTCTTCATGCACTTACTAACCACTAACTCACCATCTACCTTATGTTAATGTTGTAACGGGGACAACAACGGATTTATTTTGTCCATTACAATGTTAACACTTGGTTCTATATTCTCACAGAACCAATCAGCAAACAGGGCCATGGCAGAAGCAGGTACCAGCTCTCAAGCCGGATCTGGTCCCCAGATCGTGGACATAGAAACACTTCTCCTTGAGCCACGTCTCACTGCAAGACCGCAAGAGCTTCAAGAAGTGCATGTGCTCCCCATCCAGGATCCTCCTCAAGGACACACTTCTCAAGTAGGTAAGCATGCGCATTGGTTCAGTGATGTTGCTGGACCACTGGGCGATGGAACCTACTTCTGGGAAGCAGAATTGGAGTTCAATGGCAAATGGGGTCGATACCACTTTTTCACACGCAAATTTGAAAGCTACCAAAATGCCGAAGTCATGAGATCAGTTTGGGTCAAAGCGGGTGTGGAAAGTTATTTCAGGGCCCACATACCAAAGCCGGATTTTTTACGATGCTCTTATCTGATCAGTACCATCACGCCAAGCAGAGCCAAGGGTGGCGACAGCACCTTTGTGTTGCCATCACTGCTGCCGGGTAATGAGCTCAAAAGATTCAAGTTGACCCTCAATCTGGTGAGAGAAGCGTTGGGTATGTATGGCATGCACATCCCAACAGAAAAGGAAACCATGGTTCCAGGTCGAATGAAGCACAAGGATCTGAATAAGTTGAAGGATATGGTAGCAATGACACCTACCATTGCGCTTCACCTGCGAACCATCATGCAACACTTTGCGTTTCCCGCCCAAGAACGATTCACAATGCCCCCGAAAAAAATATGGTTCAGTTTATATCTAGCAGAAACCGAAAGCCTGCCCATCAATGTGCCACACTGGATCATAGACCAGATCCACCTAGCGCATCAAAGGTGGAACAAAAAACAGAAGAATGTGCTCCACGGGTGTTGTGCTTTGACCAGAATAATCTATAGATGCTTGGCTTATGACGTGCCTGTTCAGCGGGCACTCGTATGGTCCCGAGTCCAAGAATTCCAGAGAAGACTATCAGCAGCAGGTCCCCCATCAAAGAAGATGAGGGGGGGAGTCCAACTACCCTGTGCTCAACCAAGGGGAGCTACCGCTACACCAGAAATCACTCCTCCCCAGACACGACGAGTTAGGCCATTCACAATCCGGTTACCAAGACCAAGCACAGAGGGGCCTAATCTGGTGTTTCCACCCATTCCATCCGATTTGGAATTTCCACAGGGATTTACTCTTGAGGACCTCACGGATGAAGAAATTGCCAGATTAATCTATGACTCTAACCTCGAAGCCGAAGCAGCGCGAGCTCAGGAACCGCGACCCCAAACAACATCGGCCCCCACCCAACCACAAACTGTAGAAGTCGATGTAGATGAACAAGAGGCAGGAGGAGATGAAGAAGAGGCCGACGAAGAACAACATCAAGAATATGACGAACTCTCCGAGTTAGCAAGTGCCCCAGCATATTCGGCACAAATCAAGAGACTATATCGAACCATGCGACTGGTTCAGGAACAGCATCGGATGTCTCTAGAACAGGGCAAAAGACTCATGAACGACTTGCTAGCTGAGGAAGGTGTGGACGAGTTGTTCATTGAGTCCATGAACCTTCATGCCGACGCTGTAGGACTGGACGAGGCCATTCATGACGCAATGGCCTACATCCACAGGTTTGAAAAAAGAGTTCCCGTTCGTCCCAGGAGGTCCGGGAAGCAAATTCACATCAATACATCAGCACCAGGCGAGGCAGCACAAGCAGAAGAATATCAGGAAGCACCGTTGTCACCACCATCCCCACCTCACACTACACAATTCACTCCACCACAGGACACTAACACTACCACATCCACTACCACTACCGTGGTCATGGGCATCCCACTCTCTCCGGGAATCCAATACGGGGGAGTCACCATGCCCACCTTCACCACCCTGTTCACCGATGTCACATCCACTCCACCAACGATTCCCATCTACACCGTCACTCAAACAGTTGACACGATGGAAACATCACCTGCCACAGCACCGCTCCCTCCCCCTATGCCACCTTCATCACCCATACCCCCTCCACCCACATCTCCACGTACATCCACATCATTCACCTCTCCCATTCCCGCCCCCATTCCCCCTGCATCTTCACCCTTCCCAGCATTATTTAATGTAAATAACATATTCTTAGCATTAAACCAATGTGTATACCAGCTCCAGCATGAGTACAAAGCTCTGGACAACCGGTATCAGAATCTGGAAACGCACCATCAAAACTTACAAAGACAATTTCTCGATCTACAAACAGAAAATGCAGAACTGAATCAACGCTACACGACGCTTGAGCAGGCTCACCAAACCTTATTGGCGGCCCCCCAACCATCGACAGAAACAGGTGCCAAGCAACTAGAAGCTTTGCTCGAGGTATACCAAGCCGATAATCTCAAAGTCCGGCGTAACCTGGCACTTCTCAGAAAACACATGGCGGCCGCCCTTGAGGAAAACAAGAGATTGCAGCAGCAAAATGAAGCAAATCTAGAAGCTGCAATGGAAGGCTCTCCACACGAAATTGATCCAGAGCAGTTTAAAGTTGTGCCCTCAGAGACAATGAAGACCATCTTGGACAGCTATGCAGATCTATTAGAGGCTCATGATGACTTGGAAAGGGAACGGGATGCGCTGCGCAATCAACTCCAAGAGCAACAGACAGCACCCAAAGTCACAGAAACGACCACAACTTCAGAGGAAGTCAAGGCATTGAAAGAGCAGGTGGCCGAATTACAGGCAAGATTACTCACACATGAAAGGCAACCCTCTCCAGTGGTCGAACCAGAACCCGAGGATTTGGTACCCATCGAGGTAGATGAGACGTATGAGGAACCTTACGTTCCTATGCCAATGCCAGGTGGTGAACAAACCGCCGAAGGAATGGATACGCTAGAAATCGAAGTACCTGAGTGGCTCCAAACTCTAGAGAAAACGGCATCAACTCATGAAGATCGAGTGGCAGTTCAAATCCAATCTATGGCAAAGATAGAGGACACTATTATTAAATCAGAATACTTCCGCAGCATGTCCCACCATAGATGGATCGGAACCAATGATGATCAATACGTGCCCTATTGTATACTCCTGGCGGACTACAATGCAGAAATCCAACATAGATGTGGCAAACCTCCAACGTTTGCTACACAATTTGGGCCAGATGATATCCCAGAGAGCGCCAAAAAAGGATCCATTCATCAACCCACTTGGAGGATCCGACTCCTCGAAACCTACCCGGAGATGGTTCGCACCTGGACGAATATGCCTCTTTTTATTAAATATAACCCTTGTTATGTTCCTGTACTCCGCAGACGCACATGGCCAGAGTTTACCATTGCAGTCAAGACTATCAAGGGATGCGCCAAATGGTTAAACTACGTCTATCTAGCACCCCCTCAAGGGCCTCCCACCGTCAATTACATGATTTCCACTATACGGCACTGGAGCATCCGATTAAAGAATACCCCTGATGTAATGGCCCAGATGTGCATGAAAATTTTTGAGTTAATGCTTATTACATTCAGGACATTCAAGAATATCAAGGACCCACACTTCTCAGGCGTCAGATTCCTTACAGGAAACCAAGATTTAGTTTATGACATGAGCACCACTCCTTCCATAGAGGTGATATACGCTTGGCACGCCAGAATAAAATACCTCCCAGCCTGCTTTAAACAAACATTCGAAGAGATGTTCATAACAGGGTTCTGGGAATACCACTCAGAAATATTTGTACCCAGACCCTCACATCTCCTCCATTTATTTGCTGTGGAGCGAACCATTCACTCAGAGCAGTTACGGGTGCCACATCCAGATGTCCCAGGGCCAGTCAATTGGGATGCATTGCTGACAGATCTAGCAAGGGGACTCAGGTTAGAAGAACACCACCTCGCCGCCGATGTTGTACAATACTACGTCCAAAAAGCAGCTAGACAAGGGTCTGTCAGGGGCGACAGACGCGAGAGTGGGGGGGGTGTTGGTAGTAGCCTTGGTACACCAGGACGTACAAGACATGAAAGTCAAAGAAGGGAGTCAGAGCGAAGGGACAGCACAAGCAAACAGGGCAGTCAAAGAAGATCTGGCAAGTAGGCCAATATTTTTTCAAGACATTAATGTAAATCAAAGAGATGGACATGCAGGAAGGAAGAGCAAGTAGGGAGCTCGAAGATATGTATGGCAGAGCACTAGAAGAAATCCCTACAACAACAGTGATTTTTATCACTAATAATCATTGTAAATCTCATTTCACATTTTTGTAGCTCCATTTTGTGCAAGCCAAGGAGTCCTTGAGCTTGAGGAGCCTTAGAAGTAGTTGCGTACCAATTTTCATAATTTTTAGATCTCGTTTGAGCCCCCAAATAAGCCCTGGAACCTAATTTTTAACTAGGCCGGACACTAAGTCTGGACAGGGCCAAAAGCTAGTCAAAAACTATAAAAGGAGCTAGAGAGCTCATTTTTGAGGTGGATTGTAATTGAAACGAACTTGTAAGAGCATTTTGAAAGTAATCTAAAAGCTCCATTGATTCTCACTCTTTGTCTTGCCGTGTGTGCGCGTGTGTGTGTATGTGTGTGCATGCTAGTGTGCTTCTCACTCACGCACTTGTGTCGCCACTTGCTCGAGGTCTTCATACCATCCTCACGTCTTCCCGGATTGACATTAAAGGAGGTGCTACTCATCATTGAGCTACACCAGGCTTTGCAACAGAACCCAGGAATAGGTCAAGAGAAGAGTGCAGAGGTTAGTGAAACTGAGAGCATAGCCAAGAAACGGTCGAGAGCCTGGAGGGATAGTCGAGAAAGAATGAAAAGACAATGGTCTAAAAAAATGAGCGACTTAGAAGAAAGCATAAGAGAAACAAAAGCCAAAATTGTTGAGCTCACCTCTCAAACAAACTCTCACCTACCACCACCACCCTCATTTCCATCACCATCTAACCCACCATCTGCCCCCCTACCTCAGAACATTCCACTGTTGGTGCAGACCAATCACCAATTGAAGGCTTGGAAGGTTAAAGAGTGAAGGAAGGATCAATCATTGAAGCTTGGAAGAAAGACATATTCAGAGGATAAGAGAAGTGTACACATATGTACATTAGTATAGTCATAGGTGACTCAGATCTTTGTTTGAGTAAGAATCTTGTACAAATTATCTATAAATACTTTGAGAAAAGTCGGGGTATGTATGAGAGCATATGTAGAAGCCAAGATTGAGGAAGTTAGGAGTCAAGAGATAGAGAAAAATTAGTTTGAGTTAGCTCTCATCACTCAGTTGTAATTTTCTGAGTTAATGAAGAAATATTGCGCCCGATCTTTTCGTGTCTGCTCCTTCTGTGTTTGATCAATTGTGAAATCCTTTTGAGGATATCTAAGTTGTTAGTTAATGAGCCTGTGACCTGAATTTCAGAGTCTAATTGTAAACAGGCTAGGAGAATTGTTAGTAGGAACATTCATATGTGTTGAGTGTCTACAGTTCTCTGAAACAGGCACAAATTTCGAGTTTAATCTTTTGGTCAGTGCTCACTCCATAGTTTAAAGTTTTGTGCAAGCAAGCACTTAATCTTTAAGTTGGAAGGTGATCTACTCGTGGCTAAAAGCATTTGGCAAAACGGGTTAGATATTGTGAGAATCAAAGTTAAGAAGTTAGGGGTGTCTAGATCGACTTTTCAGAAGTGCAGATTCAGACATAGGTAACTTGTGAAGACAATTTCTCAAGTTATACTAAAGCTTTTGAAGTGATTCAACTTGGAGGTGATGCGCAATCTCTAGGAGATGATTCGTACAAAGTTTCATCAAAAACTTTACACATTTGATAAGTCAATGTGAAGAAATTCTGCAGCAGACTTTTCTGTGTTTCATCTTCTTCACATATTTTCTCAGATTTGATAATTTGGAGATTGGACCTTTAATTTAGTGAAGGTTTTGACTTACTCTTGATATAGAGGTGTTCTAAATTCAAGAGTAGGTTGTTCTTTTGGAGATTAACACTCTCCATCAGTGGTATCAGAGCAGGAGACATCAAAATCAAGGAAAGGAAGGTCCCGACTGCTGCAGATTCAAGAAGTTCAACATTTGAAGAACTAAGAAGTGAAAGCTTGGAGTCAAAAGCTTGAGGAGGAGATCATACGACATCAAGAAAGGCAAAAGGAGTCTAATTCGAAGTAAAGGTACATACATTACTTGTAAAGCTTGAAGTTTTCAATACACAGGTGGACACAAGATGGGAGATTCTCTACAGATAGAGAAATTGGATAGGGAAAACTATCCTGCATGGTCAATGAGGATGGAAGCTCATCTTATGAGCAAAGATTTGATTGGTTACATCACAGGAGAAGAAGAGAAGCCAGAATTCAGAGATCCTAGTGTTCCAACTAGGGAAGAGTTAGCAGATCTGAAAAATTGGATGAAGAAAGATGCTCAAGCTAGGAGCATTATCTATATGGGAGTCAATGATTACTTGTTACCTCATATTAGAGGTCTTGAAAGTGCTACTAACATATGGAATGCTTTGGAGGAGCATTTCCAGAACACTACAAAGTCAAGGAAGGCATCCTTATGGGCAGAGTTTACTACCTTCAAGAAGAAGGCCTCTCAATCTATTTCAGACTATGTAACAAGGATGAAAGATATTGCAGATGCTTTAGGAGCTGTTGATGAAGACATTGAGGAAGATAAATTGGTAAGGCAAATCCTTACAGGGTTGAGAGGTGATGACAAATGGAAGCCATTTATTTTGTCTACAGAACTATCACTTGACCATTTCACTCCTGATTTAAATCAATTGTTAGGTCATATGCTAACATTTGAACAGGATATTAAAGGAGATGGTGACAAGAGTACAGGTCATGCAATGTACTCAAAGGACAAGAAGAAGAATAGCAAAGGAAAACAACAAGCAGGTGAAGATGAAGGAACAACTACTCAAGCCAACTTCCTAAGAGGAAGAGGAGGTGGAAAAGGTAGAGGAAGAGGCAGGAACAATAAAGATGGAGGCAAAGCTTGCTGGATTTGTGGTAAGACAAATCACTTAGCTAATGATTGTTGGCATAATAATCAGAATAATGGTGGATACAATCAAAATTATAATTCAAGAGGAAGAGGTGGCAGAAATCAAAGAGGTAATTACAGAGGTAGAGGTGGAAGGAATTACTTTGGAAGAAATGCAGGTAGAGGATTCCAAAGTCAACAATACAACAACACCTACTACAATTATGCTTCAGATCAAAAGGAAGATTCAACATTGATAATGAATGCAACTTGTGAAAGACAGAATGAAGATCAAAGAGTCTTCTACATTGACTCAGGATGTAGCAATCACCTGAGTGGTAACATATCTTTGATGACTGATTTGGAAAGTAAAGTTTTTAATCATGTTGTTCAAACAGGTGACAACACAAAGCACAATGTGAAGTCAATTGGATCAGTGAAGGCCAAGGATGGAAGCACCTTATTGAGTAAGGTCTTGTATGTTCCTACAATCCCTAAGAATTTGATAAGTGTAGGTAAAATTGTTGAAAAGGGATATGAAGTAAGGTTCACTAATGATGGAGTATATGTGGAAGACCCTAGCCAAGGGTATAAACAGATTGTTTCAGGAAAAAAGGAAGGAAGATTATTTACATTGAAGATTCAAGGCAACATTGGTCATGCTATGTTCACATATGGAGGTCATAAGATCTCTGAGTTAGATCTTTGGCACAAGAGGCTTGGACATTTCAATGAAAGAGGTATTAAAGATATGGTTAACAATGGTTCAGTGCTTGGATTGCCTAATGTTGCAGGTCAACATATGACATACAAATGTGAGGCATGTCAATTAGGTAAGGCTCATAAACATTCCTATTCCAAGCATGGTTTTATGCACTCAGAGAAGCTTGAGTTGGTACACACAGATGTGTGGGGACCATCAAAAGATTTCAGTATAAATGGATCAAGGTATTATGTGATTTATGTTGATGATGCTACTAGGTGGATCACTATCTATGTGATCAAAGATAAGTCAGAAGTGTTTAATACATTTAAACACTATCATGCATATGCAGAAAGAATTACAGGTCATAAGTTGAAAAGACTAAGGTCAGATGGAGGGGGAGAGTATTTCTCTAACGAGTTCAGTGATTACTTATGGAATGCAGGTATAAAAAGGGAAATTACTTGCAGGTACTCTCCTCAACAAAATGGTGTTGCAGAAAGGAGAAATAGAACTCTTGTTGAGTTTGCAAGATCCATGATGAAGGAGAAAAATTGCCCTAATTATTTGTGGGCTGAGGCTGTAAATACAGCCACTTACTTGGTCAATAGGTTACCATGTAAAGCCTTGCAGGGTATGACACCATATGAGGCTTGGTGGGGTAAAAGACCTACCTTGGATCATTGCAGAGTATTTGGGTGTGTGGCATATGCATATGTGCCATCACAATTAAGACACAAATTGGAACCCAAAGCTGAAAAGTATGTTTTCATTGGCTATGATGACAAGCAGATGGGCTATAGATTGTGGAGTCCATCAACAAAGCAATTTATGGTTTCTAAGGATGTTACATTTGATGAACAAAGCACTTGGTATGCAGGTACAATCAACATCAATACAGGTGATGAAGAAGAAGTGAGTCAAAGAAAAGGTAAATCAAAAGTTCAGATATTTGATGAGCAAGAGAATAATGAAGTGCAGGTTGAAGTGGAAGAGACACCAAGAATTGATCCTGAATGTGAAGAGCCAGAAAACTCAAGGAGTGGAGAACTCAGAAGGTCAACAAGAAACAGGTGGCAACCTACAAGGTATAGTTATGATACTTCATTTCTAGCCACAAAAGATTATGCTTACATGGTGAATACAGATGAAGACCCTTCTACATATGAAGAGGCAAAGGGTAAGGAAAAATGGGAGAGTGCTATGCAGGAGGAATATGATGCACTATTGGAGAATCAAACATGGGATTTGGTTCCAAAACCAAATAGTCAGAAGATTATTGGATGCAAGTGGGTCTACAAGACAAAAAGGTTTGCAGATGGAAGTGTGTCTAGATACAAAGCTAGACTTGTTGTCAAAGGGTTTGCTCAGACTTATGGTGTTGACTATGATGAGACTTATAGTCCTGTGGCAAAGATGACAACCATCAGAACACTTATTGCTATTGCTGCATGTAAAGGTTGGAAGCTATGTCAACTTGATGTGAAGAATGCTTTTTTGAATGGTTATATTTCAGATGATGTATTCATGGAGCAACCTCAAGGGTTCAGAGATAAAAGGTATCCAGATCATGTGTGCAAGCTCAAGAGAGCTTTGTATGGCTTGAAGCAGGCCCCAAGGGCATGGAACTATAGACTTGTGAAGTTCCTAAAAGAACTTGGTTTTCAGGTGTCTAAAGCAGATAGTAGCTTGCTTGTCAAGGCAAGTGAAAATGGTTTCATATACATGTGCATATATGTTGATGATATAATTCTTACAGGTACAGATGAAGAAGGAATACAAAGGCTCAAGAGGCAAATGGAAAAGGAGTTCAAGATAAGTGACTTGGGAGACTTATCATACTTCTTGGGCATGGAGATAACATATACTCAACATGGAGTATTTGTGACCCAAGAAAGGTATTTGAAGAACTTGTTAATCAAGTTTAAAATGGATGATTGCAGGGTAGCACCTACACCAATGGAGGTGAATCACAAATTGAGTAAGTATGGAGGTGAAGAATTCAAGGACATGAGACAATATCAGAGTTTGGTTGGTAGCCTTATCTATGCTACTCTAACTAGACCTGATTTATCATATGCAGTAGGGGTTTTGTCTCAATTTATGCATTGTCCAAGGAAAGAACATTGGATTGCAGGACAAAGGGTGTTGAGGTACATTAAGGGTACACTCAATGAAGGTTTGTATTATGGGTTTACCTCAGATACAAATATCAAAGTTTATAGTGATGCAGATTGGGCAGGTAATCCAGATGATAGAAGATCAACCTATGGATACATGTGTTATGTGGGAGATAAGTTAATCTCATGGTGTTCTAAGAAGCAACATACAGTTGCTTTGTCTTCTACAGAAGCAGAGTATAAAGGCATGGTTGAAGCTGCAAAGGAAGTAATTTGGGTTAAGACATTGATGAAGAGTCTTGATATTATGCATGGGGTACCAATTATATATGGAGACAACATGAGTTCATTGTATTTAGCTGCTAATCCTGTTTTTCATGCCAGGACCAAACACATTGAGATTCAGTATCACTTTCTAAGAGAGAAAGTGATGGATAAAGAGATTGAAGTACTTCATACTTCAACAAAAGATCAGATAGCTGATATGCTTACAAAAGGCTTGGATGGACCAAAGTTACAAAGGTTCAAAGACATGGCAGGTATAAAGAAGATAGTGAAGACCTCAATTGATGATTGAGGGGGAGCTGTTGGTGCAGACCAATCACCAATTGAAGGCTTGGAAGGTTAAAGAGTGAAGGAAGGATCAACCATTGAAGCTTGGAAGAAAGACATATTCAGAGGATAAGAGAAGTGTACACATATGTACATTAGTATAGTCATAGGTGACTCAGATCTTTGTTTGAGTAAGAATCTTGTACAAATTATCTATAAATACTTTGAGAAAAGTCGGGGTATGTATGAGAGCATATGTAGAAGCCAAGATTGAGGAAGTTAGGAGTCAAGAGATAGAGAAAAATTAGTTTGAGTTAGCTCTCATCACTCAGTTGTAATTTTCTGAGTTAATGAAGAAATATTGCGCCCGATCTTTTCGTGTCTGCTCCTTCTGTGTTTGATCAATTGTGAAATCCTTTTGAGGATATCTAAGTTGTTAGTTAATGAGCCTGTGACCTGAATTTCAGAGTCTAATTGTAAACAGGCTAGGAGAATTGTTAGTAGGAACATTCATATGTGTTGAGTGTCTACAGTTCTCTGAAACAGGCGCAAATTTCGAGTTTAATTTTTTGGTCAGTGCTCACTCCATAGTTTAAAGTTTTGTGCAAGCAAGCACTTAATCTTTAAGTTGGAAGGTGATCTACTCGTGGCTAAAAGCATTTGGCAAAACGGGTTAGATATTGTGAGAATCAAAGTTAAGAAGTTAGGGGTGTCTAGATCGACTTTTCAGAAGTGCAGATTCAGACATAGGTAACTTGTGAAGACAATTTCTCAAGTTATACTAAAGCTTTTGAAGTGATTCAACTTGGAGGTGATGCGCAATCTCTAGGAGATGATTCGTACAAAGTTTCATCAAAAACTTTACACATTTGATAAGTCAATGTGAAGAAATTCTGCAGCAGACTTTTCTGTGTTTCATCTTCTTCACATATTTTCTCAGATTTGATAATTTGGAGATTGGACCTTTAATTTAGTGAAGGTTTTGACTTACTCTTGATATAGAGGTGTTCTAAATTCAAGAGTAGGTTGTTCTTTTGGAGATTAACACTCTCCATCATCCACCAACCCCTAGAGTAGGATCAGTGTTAGCTGACCCCACTCCTGAAGACATAGACATGATGCTTAAGGCATATCATGCCAGAATCCAAGAAGGGCCAAATGTGACAGATCATGACAAGTGCTACCCTAGAGCTGACCTAGAGATAGAGAGAACCAAGCTATGTGCGAAAATGGTCGCATTGGCTCAGACCATGTTTGAAGCCAGTCGCCTTTTCAACTACTCAGGATCAGCTAAGACACAATTGCACTTGGATGGACTCCTAGAGAAGCTAGAGAGTATAATTGCAAGATCTGCCAAGGAAGAAAAAAATCAAGAGAGAGATGAGGCAAGCAAAAACATAAGCCATCCCCCACAGGAAGCTTATGTGCCCAATTCCACTAGACCAAACACTTCCTCTTCTATGAATAGGTTCACTCCAGAATTCCTACGAGAGATACAAGAAGACAAATGGGCTAAAGAAAGTGAAGTCCCTCCTCCCATTGAACTTGTGGATGACACGCAGGATCAATTCCCACAAGATATTCCATCCGTTTATGGAGAACAGGAGAGCACCCAGTCCCAAGAGAGATTAGACTTTGAGTCTAATTCTTTACAGGGATTACCCCACTTCACAGGCCCATGGGAAGCCAAGTCGACCTGTATGAGAGCACCCACAATCATGGTAAGAAACGAAGACTCAGTCATACCTAGGAATACGGAGGTAGTGAAAAACACTAAAGTGCAGTGCAACCTCACTTTAGAAGAGCTACTCAAAGTTAGGCCAGAGCTATGGAAACATGTAGCCAAACAAGTACCAGAGATAGCAAAACCTCGTTCCCAGGTAGGTTCTCATAGGACAGTGCCAGAAATTCCTCTAGACAAGATAGGAGATATGAGTGAAGGTGAAGAAGGAAACACCTATCTTCCCATTACCCATCAGGGGTACACAACCAAGGCAATTCTGAACTCAGGTGCAGGAGTTGCTATTGCTACCACTTCTCTATGGAAGTGATGGGGCAAGCCAGCACTCAGGCCCACGAGGATGAAATTGCAAGTGGCTGATGGCCACATAGAGAGGCCTTTAGGACTGCTGGAAGGGATAACTCTCACTACATGTGGTGTAGAGTTTGAGCACACGTTTGCTATATGTGATTTTAGCAAGAATCATGCCTATGAAATGATCTTGGGAAGACCCTTTATGCGACAGTTGCAAGTGGTACAGGACTGGGGAACCAATTCTTTGTACTTGCAACACTTAGGTTTCACGACCAAAGTGAATCTCAAAGATTACTCTCATAGAGATGTACCCCCCATCCAATGGAACCCCATCCATAGAGCCAAAGATGATACGGAATCGGTGCATTCCATAGGATCAGGATCCTCATGGATGCATGAAGACACCCACTTATGGATGTGCAAAGTAGCAGTAGAAGAAGAGAAGAGAGAAAAAGCCAGAGAGGTAGGTGCAAAAGAAACACATAGATCAATTCAAGACCCAACCTATGCATTTGTAGTCTTTCCTGACGAAGAATTTGAACCCCACGGCTGGGCAGAAATCCTAGCAACAATGGATGTAGCCATCAATGAAGAACAATGGACACCTCACTGTGATGAAGATGGCTATGATATTTCAGTCTTCTCCATAGAGCCGATCATGGGAGAGGCAGTGTTAGAAGAGTGTGAACCTAGCCATGATGCATTTGAGGATGCAAGTGACTTCGATCTAGAGTCAATCATTATGGACCCATCTTTTGCATCAGATGAAGAATACTTCTATGGAGTAGAATTTCAACCCCAGAGGCATGGAGAGCTTACAAATGATGTAAGGCTAGCCACACATGTGACCCCGAAGGAAGAAGGAAAGAAAAAAAAGAAGAGAGAAGTCACACCAGAAGAGGAAGAATCTTTGTTTGAGGTCCCGGAAAATTTTAAGAAGTATGAGATAGATGACAGGAGAGTCATGATCAGAATGCCTAAATGAGAGGCACAATCAGAAGAGGCCTATGATAACAAAGAAACCACCAAGAAAGTAGTGGTAGCCATGGAAGAAGGAGAGGAGAGATGTACTTATATAGGCCATGACCTAACAGAGGAAGAAGAGCATGCGTTAATAGCCTTGCTAAGAGAATACAGAGATGTATTCGCTTGGAGTTACAAGGATTTGAAAGGCGTGGACCCTGACATATGCTCACACACTATCCCCATGACCCCAGACGCCAAACCTTCTAAGCAAAAGCCATACACATATAATGATAATTATGCTGCTAAGATCAAAGAGGAGATAGATAGAGTGGTTGAAGCTTGATTCATCTATGAAATTGAGCACACTGAGTGGGTATCCCCCATCGTAGTGGTGCCCAAGAAAAATGGAAAGCTGCGTGTATGCATTAACTTGAAGAAGGTCAATGCAGCCACAATTCGAGATAACTATCCGCTTCCTATCACAGAACATCTCCTAGAAAGAGTAGCACGCAAGGAAGTGTACAGCTTCCTTGATGGATTTTCGGGCTACAATCAAGTAGCCATAGCTCCAGAAGATCAGCATAAGACGGCTTTTTCCACTGAATGGGGCATATTTGCCTTTAGGGTAATGCCATTTGGGCTTACCAATGCACCCGCAACCTTTCAGAGACTGATGTGCCACGTGTTTAAAGAGTTCTTGAGGAAGAATTTGGAAGTCTATGTTGATGACCTCTGTGCTCATTCCAACATTAGACAGACACATATACCAGAACTCAGACAAATCTTTGACAAATGCAGAGAATATCAAGTATGCTTGAACCCAGAAAAATGTGTTTTCATGGTCAGGCAAGGCAAGATTTTAGGACACAGTGTCAAGGAATGGCATATCCACTGATGAAGAGAAAGTAAAAGCCATAGCAGAGTTACCTAGGCCAAAGAATGTCAAGGAAGTACAAGCTTTCATGGGGCATTGTGGTTATTACCGCCGATTCATTCACATGTATGCTGTCATTGCAAAACCCATGTACGGACTTCTGACTAACTTTGAGTGGACTGATGAATGTGAGAACTCCTTCCAGGAGCTTAAACGAAGATTATGTTCAGCACCAATCTTGACCATACCAGATTGGAACAAGCCATTCCATGTTCATGTGGATGCCTCCAATTATGTGATTGGATGTGTACTTGCACAACCTACGGGTGAAGGTAATATGGATCTCCCAATTGCCTACGCTAGTAGACAGTTAAATGCAGCTGAACGGAACTATACCACCACCGAACGAGAAGGATTAGGCATGGTATATGTAGTTAAAAAGTTTAGACATTATTTGCTTGCAAATAAATTTAAATTTTTTACTGACCATCAGGCACTGCTATATCTTGTAAACAAGCCATGCAATACAGGAAGATTAGTAAGATGGTTTCTCTTGCTAATGGAATATGATTTCGAGGTTGTGGTAACGAAAGGGAAGACTCACTTGAGAGCAGATCATCTCTCTAGGCTCACATCTGGAGAAGCCCCAAAAGGAGTGTCAGATGACCTTCCTGATGCTTACTTGTTTAATTTGGAAGTGGTGCCGCAGTGGGCTAAGCCATTAGTGCCAGTATTGACATACGGGCCTAACCATCCAGTAATAAACACACAAGATAGAGAGGTAGTAAAAGCCCAAAAGTATCACATCATGGCAAGTAGTATGTACAAGCACACATATCAAGGGATCTTGGCTTGTTGTGTGGAAGAGGATGAGTACGCTAAATGGTTGCAATTAGCACATGTAGGTGCATTAGAGCAACACTACTCAAAGCAACGAACCCTGCAGACACTAAGGAGACTCGGAGTGCATTGGCCTACTATGGAAGCTGATGTACATAAGATGTGTAAAGAATGCCCAATCTGTTTCACTAAACCACCTGTGGAAAATGCCACTTTTTATGAAGTGTCCATAGTGCCAGATTGGAGTGAACCATTAGTAGCCTTCTTGAGGACGAAAACATTCCCTCAAGATATGACACTGACGAGACAAAGAAGTCCAGAACAAGAAGCCCTAGATTACTCACTCATTGGTGATAATCTATACAAGCGTGGTAAGGATGGTTACCTGAGACTATGTGTCCATGAGAGCGAATATCTCAAGATCTTGGAAACTGCTCACCAAGGTGTAGTAGGAGGACACTTTGGACCAGATTGGGTGATCAAGGCAATACTATTTGCGGGCTTCTGGTGGCCGACCCTTCACATGGATGCACATACCTATGTGAAACGGTGTGACGTTTGTCAGAGAACTCAGTACCCTATACGCAAGGATGAGATGCCACTGAAACCTATGATGGGTGGACATGCATTCTCTAAGTGGGGAATAGACTTTGTAGGTCCTATTAATCCCCCAGCCAAGGGTTCACATGCTGAATACATCATTGTTGCCACAGACTATCTAACAAAGTGGGTGGAGGTAAAAGCTATGACAAAGAACGATGCGCAGACAACTGCTAAGTTCCTATTCAAGAATGTGTTCACAAGATACGGGCTACCTATAGAGCTGGTAAGTGATAGAGGCACTCACTTCTTGAATGAAGTTATTGAAAATCTACTCCAAGAGTTCTTGGTAGTACATAAGAAGTCTGCCCCCTATCACCCACAAGCTAATGGCCAGGCCAAAAGCACAAACAAGATTCTATGCAATGTGCTTACCAAATTGGTGAATAATAAACGCTCTGATTGGGACAAACAACTACACCATGCTATTTGGGCATACCGAGTGGCCTACAAAACGGTACTCCAAGCCACACCCTTTCAGATGGTATTTGGCCAAAATGTTGTGCTACCTCTGGACTTCTTGATTCCCACATTAAGAGTAGCACAGGAGCATGAGTGGACAGGTCATGAACTCTCTTCGAGAATTTTTGACCTTGAACGATTAGGTGAAACCAGACTAAGAGCTGCAGTAGGAATATATGCAGCTAAGAAACGACAGAAGGCATACTTTGATGCCCATGTTAAGGATAAAGGATTAAAAGCCGGAGACCTAGTTTTAGTCTACACTTTGAAGCAACATGCAAGAAAATTAGAGAGACGGGGCTATGGACCTATGATCATAAATAGGATTTCAACGAGTGGAGCAGTACAACTAGCCACCTTAGAAGGTGATATTCTTCCGAGCTACATAAGCGGATGCAGAGTCAAGTTATATCAAGAACCTCTGATGGAAGAGATGCTAAGTCGACTCAACACTGCTAAGAAACGCAAAGAAGAAGAAAGACGAATTCAAGAAGAAGCTCAAGCAGAAGCATTCGAACGCATACGGAGAATGAAGTTGAGAAGGTAGGGTAGAGAGCAACCTAGGACAGATGCAGGTGCAGATCAAGGATATCATGTGGCAATGTGTGAGGTCTCAGGAATAAGTTCCCAAAGGATAATAGATCGACGTCCTTTTGTGAACTTAGAGATAGGACAAGGAGTTAGTGCAAAAACAATGCGAGCATTAATTGACTCAGGTGCAGCCACTAGTGCAGTGAGACTTTCTTACTGTCGAGAATTGAAATTAAAAGTCAATCCTATCGAAGCATATCTCATAGGATTGGCAGGTGTGGAAACCCCTTGCATGGGCGAGGTGGAACTTCCCCTCTCCATTCAAGAGTTCCAATGACAGTTAAGGTACTAGTGTGTCAAGATGAGGATCTTACTGAGCCTCTGGTTTTGGGTCAAGACTGGATCTATGACCATGCCGGGCATCCACTTTATGCTGAAACTCGATGCCAGGCATCGAGTTGCTCCACAAACTTCATGTTTTTAGAAGATTCAACAATAGGTAACACACAGAGAATGAAAACAATGACTTATCAGCCAAGATTCGATGCCAGGCATCGAATTGCTCAGAAAACTTGAACTTTTGAATTCATCACACAGTAGGCAAGCATGGAGATGATGGAGAGAGACTCATACACAGAACTTTACTCAGTTCTTTCTCATAGCTATGAAAACTCAGAAGTTTTACAGATGCTTTCTCACTCAGAGAAGCCCGTCTATACTCAGTCGTATAAAATGAACTCCTTCTTCTACTTCTTCTCTCTCGCTCTCTTGCCGCGTCAGTTAATACAAACTAACTTATATAGATTTTCTCATTCCCGTGACTTTTAAAAAACTTCTAGAACTAAAGTGAACTAACTTTACAAATATGATACACTTGTGAATTTGTCCCTTCACATAGGCATGGGGTTTTTCTTCCTAAGATTTGACCTTCAAATATATGTCCAATTAGTGATTGTTTCTCCAACAGCTCCCCCTCAATCACTAATTGAAATTCTCTGTTTCTTCATATCTTCTTCTTTTCTTTTACTCCTGCCATGCTTTTAAATTTGCTGGTCTTCACACCATCCAAGCTCTTTGTCATTATGTCTGCTAACTAATCTTTAGTAGAAATGTACTCCACTTCAATCTCCTTCTCCATTACCTTTTCTCGGAGAAAATGATATTGTATCTCTATGTGCTTTGTCCTTGCATGAAATACTGGATTTGCTGCAAGATAAAGTGAACTCATATTATCTCCATGTATTGTAGGTGTACCTTGATGTTGGAAGCAGCCAGAGGCACAGACGCCACGGAAGCATGTAAAGAAGGAGTAGGGAGCCAGGCGGATCAACCAGGCGGATCAATTTTTCAAACAAATATATTTCTTATTAATTCTCCAAACATTCAACAGTGATTGTTATCACTAATTGTAACATATGTATCATAGAAAACCCCATTTTGTAATCCATAGCTCCATTTTGTGCAAGCCGAGGAGTCCTCGAGCTTGAGGAGCTTAGGTAGAATGCTTGTACCAAATTTCGTTATTTTTAGACATCGTTTACCCTGCCAAATAGCCTCTAGGACCTATTTTTTAACTAGGCCGGCCACTAGATGTGAAACCGGTCAAAACTAGTCTAGAAACTATAAAAAGAGCTAGAGAGCTCATTTTTGAGGTTGGTTCATTTTGGTTAGTGTGAGCTTAGAGCTAGTTTGAGCTTGTAAGAGTATTCTTGAGTAATAGAGCTAATTTCCCACCTTCCATTGTGCCTTGCTTGTCTCTTCGTTGTGTGTGTGTGTGTGTGCATCTTTGTACTTCTCACCTTCACTCTCACTACATCTCACGTTCACGATCTTCATATCACTCCTACCTCTCCCACGGATTGACATTAAGGAGGTGAAGCTTCTTAACGTGGTTCTCACCATTGTGCTAGAGCAACACCAAATTTGGCGTCGTTGCCGGGGATCGAGTCTAGGACGAATGTGTGATGGTAAGAGTATAGCAAGAAGTGGCGTTGGAAGGTAAAAATTTCAGTTTTCGTTATTGTTTTTACTTAGTTTTTAGTGTTTTTCACCTTCCCCATACTCCATCTTCATCATCGCATCATCATCTCCATTTCCAAAAAAATCAGAAAATTCACCATATCCACCCATTCACCTCATTTCCCCTCATTTGTGCATGCGAGAGAGCGAGAGAGAGTTTTTGCGATTGTATGTGCTTGCTTTTTCTTGAGTTTTCTTGCAGGTACAGAGCTTCAGAGCATCAGGAGAGCTTCCAAAAGGTAAAAAATGTACTTTCTGTCAGAAATTTCCGAGTAGGGCGGACCATCGCGATGGTCTGCAACTTTTGGATTTTGAGGTAGGCGACCACACCACGAGGTAGGCGATCCCTGCGCATACACGGAACCATTTTTGCATTTTGAAAATTCGTTATTTGGTGGACCATCGCGATTGGCTCGGACCATCGCGATTGTGTCGCACCATCGCGATAGGCTCACGCCATCGCGACGGCTCGGCCGGACCATCGCGACGGTTCGCTTTTTCGGACCATCGCGACGGTTCACTTGAGCCATCGCGACGGTCCACTTGGACCATCGCGATTGTTCAGCTGACCCCGGACCATCGCGATTGGCTCACGCCATCGCCACGACAATGCCACGTGTCACGATAGACCATCGCGACGGTTCATTTTTTGGACCATCGCGACAGCCCAAAACCGGACCATCGCGATTGGCTCAAGCCATCGCATCGCGGACCATCGCGACGGGTCACTTCGGACCATCGCGACTGTCCACCTTTGACCGTTGACCGCGCCATCGCGATTGTCCGCCTGTTCACGCCATCACGACGGTTCATTTTTTGGACCATCGCGACGGTTCGACCTCACGCCATCGCGATCGTTCATTTCGGGCCATCGCGACGGTTCACCTTTTCGCGCCATCGCGATTGTCCAAATCCCACGCCATCGCGACGGTTCGCTCGGACCATCGCGACGGTCCCAGACCATCGCGATTGCCCACCCCCATCGCAAATTTTGGACTCCAATTTTTGACCAATTTTGAGGGTATTTTTGAAAAATTTTTGGACCATTAGACTCATAGGAGACCCCTTAGCCTATATTAGAAGAAAAATTGGATTGTCAGTTTTTACCCCCCAGGGCCTGAACGCTCATAACTTTTTCATCCGAAGTCCGTTTTTTGAGCTTAATAGCGCGTTAGAAAGCTCGTAACGGGTACTACGTGACCTCAACTATTTTTTCATAAAGAATACATCTATTTTTGGATAAGCTATTTTGAGGATCACCTAGTTTGGGACTAGGAAGCCAGGGGGCACACATTGAAAATTTGGGCAAAAAGGGAAGGGACTTAAAAGATGTATATGCTCAAGTGTTTAATCATCTTGTGAATTGGTCTAACAGTGGAATTTTCCAGGTCTAGCAAAGGCAATCAAGGGCAAGCAAGCAAGGCAGTGAAGACAGCAGAGCTTGGGAAGCACGGCTTCTTGGGCAACAGGGCATCAGAGCAACCAGAAAAGCCGACTCGAGGTTGGAAGATTACTCAACCCCCTCAGTCAATTTTTAGCTTAGGCTAAACGTTAGCATTGTGGATTTAAGTCGAGAGGAACGCCTCAAGTTCAAGCTACTTAATTCTTTCAAGTTTAAGACTACAAGTAAAGGTGTGTGTGACGCGAAAACCTAAAGAAAAGAACATAAGTCTGACGGAACGAGAACTCAAAATCATAACGAAAAGTCGAATTCCTGACGCATTCATTAAGACAAGAATCCAAAGTAAATTAAAAAGAATCAAGAAAGTAATAACAAAGAACCATTGATGATCTAAGTGTGTGACTGAGTGTGCAAGGAAGAAAATTAATGAACCTTAGATCAGGGAGACACATAGGTAAGTCGGACCGACGAAGCCTTAGATCATCAGAGGCAAGTGTAAGAACTACCGCTCGATCTTGGGCTCAGCAATTGAATAGCAATTACCCCTACGAGAGCTCAGATACTAGCGAATCAGAAATGGCATTTAGCACAGACAGACCAGAAGGAGGGTCTAATGTAGCATACTTAGAAAAACCTGAAGGACCCTATAGAACGCAACTAGAGTTTCTCCGAACCAACCGATTAGGTGCTCGCATCTATGAGGATGGTTTGCAGAGGCAAGTGGTGCAATTGCACAACCCCGATCAACCCATTGGATTGGAAAGACCAGTGGTGAAATTTGAGAGAGACGCTTACATAGACAAAGAAGGAACCATGTACATCCTAAGTACGCAACCAAACGATACTAATGAGTTTGGCACAATCCAATTAGAGACGGAAGCGAAATTTCAAGGAAAAGAACCGTTAGAAGAACCTAGAACACCGAGAGGGAAATCCGTATTAACAAGAGTACTCATCCCAGAGTGGATCCCTCAAGATAACAGGAGCACCGAGTTGTTTGTAAATAAAGAGACAGATGAAACCTTTTGGAGGTACAGAAAGGAAAACCCCAGTGAGGTAGGCATCATTACAATTTAGAATTCAAGGACCCAGATACACCTGGAAAGGTGGTGTACCTGGATGAGACTTCAGAAAGAGTCTTTGTGGTGCCTGAGCGCGCTAAAAACACATACACATGGAGAGGTGAATTGATATTCCCTCCACCTAGAACGAACATGAATCAAGTCAACAAGGGGCAGGAACCTCCTCAGCCCATGGAAATCAAAGAGAAGGAAATAAAGAGAGACCGGAAGTAAGCTTCAATCACCCCATAGGGAGAGATAGAACAACCACGAACATCAATAGCGCGGATAGACAAAGAGATCATGGAATACTAGGTGGTAGAGATGATTTTCCTCTACCTAGACCACGTGAACACACAAGAGTATTGAGACCCACACAGTTAGTAAAATCAATGAAGAATTATTTTGATGGGACAGGAGATCCCTATGACCACGTCGCAGAATTCAAGCAAGTACTAAGAGCAGAACAAGTCGAGGACATGTTCACGCAGTACAACGCATTTGGACTAACGTTAAAGAATACCGCTTTAACTTGGTTCCAACCACTGCAACAAAGGCAATTTAGAGACATCCATCACTTTTTAGAGTCATTCATCACTGAATTCTCTAAAAGTGGAGTTAGACATGACACGTCTTCGTTGATTCATAGTTTTAAACAGACCCCTCAGGAAACAGTAAGACTGGCAGGACGTAGATTCAGACAATATGTTGAGCGATGTCCAATGCAAGAGCTACCCTCACAAGCTAAACAAGTATCCCTGTTCCTAGATGGCTTGTTGAGCGCTAAACTACGCTCCTATGTGTACCTAAAAGAACCCAGAACGCTAGAGGAGTGTGTAAGAATATGTATAGACATTGAGGACAACCTAGGAGATGAATTAGAACTCTCAAAGGTCTATAAAGACTCAGATTGTTCTTCTCTAGCATCCACAAAATTGTCTAATTCGATAGAAGACCTAGCAGAAAAAGTGGCCCAAAAACTAGGAGTTTCTAGTAAACAGGTGCCCAAGCTACCAACGAATGTACGTTGTTACACTTGTGGTGGAAATCATTTGGCAAACGTGTGCCCCAATGCACCTCAACCTCATGTCAACCCTAGTGGCCAATATTGCACAATTGAGAGAAGATACACGAATCATACGGCTCAGGACTGCCCATACAATAAACAAACTGTGAGACAGAACTACCCGCAAGCATACCAGCAGCCAGGTAGGTATCAAGGCCAATACAATGCTCAGCCTTATTACTATAGGCCTCCTCAGAACTACCCATACCAGGCTCAACAGAGACCTCAACCCGTCTTAGCTCAGCAGCCACCCCCACCAGCGAATGTCATCTCAGTCAAATACGCTGCTGCAGAAGAGAACCTAAGTAGGGCCTTAGTGCCTTCTTCACCCTTGATCACCGAAAGTGACCCGAACTCAAACAGTTTTGACTCTACTCATGTAACTAGTCCACCCGCTTATTACACAGAGTCACCAGAACATGTGGAGACATATCATTATGATAGTCCACCAATGTAACCTAGTTGGGAGCCAGACTATGCTAATGTGATGTACGCAAACCCAAACCCACGGCCCCAACTAAGACAACAGAGACCACAGGGCCCTAGAGGACCATGCTTTAGGTGCCAAGGAGATCACTTCATTAAGGATTGTCCACATCCCCCAATAGCAAGGCAATCACAGTACTATAGCATCCAAGGCTTTTGTGCCGATTGTGGCAAAGAGCACGTAATCAAAGATTGTCCTAAGAACCCAGTTAACACTTCAAATGTGACACCGATCAACGTGATAGGTATTGTAAACGCAGACGGATCCAACCCTACATACGTGCCTATCCAAGCTATAACCAGAGCCCAGGCGCTCTTACAAAACCAACAACTTAATCAAGAGAAAGTAGCCGGAACTAGTGAAGTTGCAGAATCTAGCAGTAAAAAGACAAAATCTTGGAAAGATTCTAGAGAAAGAATAAAGAGAAAATGGAGTAAAAAGATAAGTGAGTTGGAAGGAAGTTTAAGGGAATCTAGAGCCAAAATACAAGAATTGGCTTCACAAGAATTAAACCAAGAAATCCCAGCTCAAAAATCAGGATCAGTTTTAGCGGAACCCATACCCGAAGATCTAGACATGATGTTTCGTGCATATCAGGCTAGAATAAAAGAGGGACCTCAAGTAACGGAAATGAGTAAAAACTACCCTCGAGCTGATCTAGAAATTGAGAGAACTAAACTTTGCATGAAAATGGTGGAACTAGCACAAGCCTTGTTCGAAGCCTCTAGATATCTTAATTGGAATAACATGGCAAAACCGGAATTACACTTTCAAGGACTAATGGAGAGGCTAGAACACCTGATAGAAAGCAAAGAGAAAAAGGATCAGCATAGGAACCCTATTGTCCCAGAGACACCGGAGAGGAATGCACCATCCCTGTCTCAAGTACCCAATACAGAAAGCCAAGACAATTTGTCTTCCATACATAGGTACTCACATGAATTTTTGAGAGAAATACAAGAAGAGAAATGGAGAAAAGAACAAGGAACTCAACCTCCTATTCAAGAAATAGATGACTTGCAGGAACAATTTCCCCAAGACATCCCCTCTATATATGATGATGTAGAGGTGGAACAACTGAGTGAACCCACAGGATTTGAATCTAATTCTTTACAAGAATTACCTCAGTTCACAGGACCTTGGGAAGCTAAGTCTATTAGTATGAGAGCACCCACGATAATAGTGAGGAATGAAGAATCAGTGATCCCTAGGAACACGGAAGTGATCAAGAACACAAAAGTACAATGTAATCTCACTTTGGAGGAATTGTTAAAGGTAAAACCAGAATTGTGGAAGCATGTAGCAAATCAATTCTCGGAGCTAGTTACCACACCCTCTCAAATAGGATCACATAAGAAGGTACCAGAGATACCCCTGGAAAAGATTGGAGACGTAAGCGAAGGAGAGGAAGGTAACACATATCTTCCAATAACCCATCAGGGCTACACCACGAAAGCCATCTTAGATTCAGGAGCCGGAGTAGCCATAGCTACCACCGCTTTGTGGAAACGTTGGGGTAAGCCAGCCCTCAGACCCACCAGGATGAAGCTGCAAATGGCTGATGGACACATAGAAAAACCGTTAGGCTTACTAGAAGGCATATCTCTCACCACTTGTGGTGTAGAATTTGAGCATACTTTCGCCATTTGTGACTTCGCGAAAAATCATGCATATGAGATGATATTGGGACGACCATTCATGCGTTAGTTGCAAATCGTACAAGATTGGGGATCTAATTCTTTGTACTTGCAACATTTAGGAGTGACTACTAAAGTCAATCTTAAAGACTATTCACACAGAGATGTACCCCCAATACAATGGAATACCATCCATAAAACACCTGTAGAGACGGAATCCGTGCACTCATTAGAATCAGATCCTTCTTGGTTGCATGAGGATACCCATTTATGGATGTGCAAAGTAGCCAAACAAGAGGAAGAGCGGTTAGAAACAAGGACCTTAGGTGCGGAACAACATCCACGAACCCTTCAAGATCCAGCCTATGCACCTGTAGTGTTCCCAGACGAAGAGTTTGAACCCCATGGTTGGGCAGAAATACTAGCAACCATGGATGTAGCCATCAATGAAGAACAATGGACACCCCACTGTGACGAGGATGGCTATGACATTTCAGTTTTCACGATAGAGCCAATCACGGGCGATGCAATTTTAGAAGAGTGTGAACCAGACACTGATGCATTTGAGGACGCAAGCGATGTTGATTTAGAATCAATTATCATGGACCCATCCTTTGCATCAGAGGAAGAATATTTCTACGAAGTAGAGACTCACATTCAAAGACATGAGGAAATTACAAACGAGGTAAGGTTAGCCACTCAAGTGACTGATAAGAGTGAAGGCAAGAAAAGAAAGAAGAAAGAAACCATGTCAGAAAAAGAAGAATCTTTGTTCGAAGTACCCGAAAATTTCAAGAAATATGAAATTGAAGATAGAAGAATCATGGTTCGAATGCCTAATAGAAAGGTGAATGACGGACAAGTATACGATAACCGAGAGAAAACCAAGAAAATAATAGTTGCTATCGAAGGAGAAGAAGAAAAATGTACATACATAGGGCATGATTTGACGACTGAAGAAGAAGAAGAGTTAGTTGCCCTATTGCGCGAATATAGAGATGTTTTTGCTTGGAGTTACAAAGATTTGAAAGGAGTAGACCCAGATATATGTTCTCATAGAATCCCTATGACTCCAGATGCAAAACCGACAAAACAGAAACCGTACACGTATAATGATAATTACGCTGCGAAGATTAAAGAGGAGATAGATCGATTGATAGAGGCAGGATTCATTTACGAAATTGAGCATACCGAATGGGTATCCCCCATTGTGGTTGTGCCCAAGAAGAATGGAAAATTGCGTGTGTGTATTAACCTTAAAAAAGTTAATGCTGCCACGATTAGAGACAGTTATCCTCTTCCTATCACGGAACATCTATTGGAAAGAGTTGCGGGCAAGGAAGTTTACAGCTTTCTTGATGGATTTTCAGGCTATAACCAAGTAGCCATTGCTCCAGAAGACCAACACAAGACGGCTTTTGCCACTGAATGGGGCATATTTGCATTTCGTGTAATGCCATTTGGCTTAACAAATGCACCCGCCACTTTCCAGCGACTCATGTGTCATGTTTTTAAGGAATTCTTACGCAAGAGCTTGGAAGTTTATGTCGATGACTTATGTGCTCATTCAAATGTAAGACAGACACATATCCCAGAGTTAAGACAAATATTTGACAAATGTCGAGAATATCAGGTTTGTTTGAACCCAGAAAAATGCGTTTTCATGGTCAGACAAGGCAAAATTCTAGGACACATTGTGTCAAAAAATGGAATCTCTACGGATGAGGAAAAAGTGAAGGTAATTGCAGATTTACCTAGACCAACTAATATGAAAGAGGTACAGGCATTTATGGGCCATTGCGGTTATTATAGGAGATTCATACACATGTATGCAATCATAGCCAAGCCTTTGTACTCTCTTTTAACCAACTTTGAGTGGACAACTGAATGTGAAAATTCATTCAATGAACTTAAACGACGCTTGTGCTCAGCACCTATATTGACCACCCCAGATTGGAGTAAGCCATTCCATGTGCATGTGGATGCATCCAATTACGCCATAGGATGTGTGTTAGCAAAACCCACGAATGAAGGTAACATAGATCTTCCCATAGCTTACGCGAGCAGACAATTGAACGCAGCCGAAAGAAATTACACCACGACGGAACGAGAAGGATTAGGGATGATCTACGCTGTAAAGAAGTTTAGGCACTACTTGTTGGCCAACAAATTCAAGTTCTTTACAGATCATCAAGCCCTATTATATTTAGTCAACAAACCATGTAACACAGGACGATTGATACGTTGGTTTCTATTACTCATGGAGTATGATTTTGAAGTTGTAGTCAGGAAAGGAAAGACACATCTTAGAGCTGACCACCTTTCAAGATTAACCTCAGGAGAAGCTCCTCAAGGAGTAACGGATGAATTACCAGATGCATACTTGTTTAACCTTGAGATAGCACCGGAATGGGCTAAGCCTATAGTCCCTATTCTCACATACGGACCCAAGAATCCTAAGATAAAGATCAAAGAGGGAGAGATTACCAAGTCTCAGAGATACCAAATAATGGCAGGAAGCATATATAAACAGGATAATCAAAAGATTCTTGCTTGTTGTGTAGATGAATCAGAACATGCGAATTGGTTGCAATTAGCACACAAAGGTGCACTAAAGCAACACCATTCAAAACATCGAACATTACAGACTCTGCATAGATTAGGAGTATACTGGCCTACGATGGAAGCAGATGTCTACAAGTTGTGTAAGGAATGCAACGTGTGTTGTGAAAGACCACCAGTAGAGCATGCTACATTATATCACGTGTCTCTCACACCAGACTGGAGTGAACCTTTAGTGACTTACTTGAGGACGAACACATTCCCTCAAGGCATGACTTTAGCTCGACAACGCAGTCTAGAGCAGGAAGCTCAAGACTATTCACTCATTGGCGATAATTTATACAAAAGAGGACGAGATGGATATCTAAGACAATGTGTTCATGAGAGCGAATATCTTAGCATACTAGAGACTGCACACCAAGGTGTTGCAGGAGGTCATTTTGGACCAGATAGGATAGTCAAAGCCATCCTCTTTGCAGGGTTATGGTGGCCCACTCTTCACATGGATGCTCATACCTATGTAAAGAGATGTGATGTGTGCCAAAGAACTCAATTTCCTACTCGCAGAGATGAAATGCCATTGAAACCCATGATGGGCGGACGTGCATTTTCTAAGTGGAGTATAGACTTTGTAGGACCCATTAACCCCCCTGCAAAAGGTACACATGCGGAATACATTATTGTTGCCACAGATTATCTCACAAAATGGGTAGAGGCAAAAGCCACAAAAAAGAATGATGCTCACACGACTGCAAAATTCTTATTTGAAAATGTCTTTACAAGATATGGACTGCCTATAGAGTTAGTGAGCGATCGAGGCACTCACTTTCTAAACCAAGTCGTTGAATATTTGTTACAGGATTTTATGGTGATTCACAAGTGATTCAGGAACCTCTTACTGAGGATATGCTTAGACGACTCACGTTGGCAAAGAAGCGTAAGGAGGAAGAAAATAGAATACGAGCGGAAGCTCAGGCAGAAGCCATAGAACGCATTAAGCGCATGAAGCTAAGAAGACAAGGACTAGGGAGAGAACATTATAACCATCTGGAAACATCACCCAGATATCCCATCGCCATGTGTCAAGTAAAGTCAACCACTCATCCTAGTATAGTGGACAGGAGACCATTCGTTACAGTTAGGCTAGAGCACGGTAACCATTGCCAAGAACTCAGGGCTTTAATTGACTCAGGAGCTGCGACTAGTGCGATTAGATGGTCCCACTATAAGGATTCAGGAATAGAAATGCGGCCAATTGAGGCATACCTCATAGGCCTAGGAGGTATGGAAACCCCTTGCATGGGTGAGGTGGACCTTCCTATCCTCATAAAGGATGTGACCATGACGGCGAAGCTACTAGTGTGCCATGATGACGACCTGATAGAACCCCTAATCCTTGGCCAAGATTGGCTATACGATCACTCAGTGGACCTAAATCTGAGACAGGGTTCCTTACAGATTGGAACCTTAGAGCAGAAGCGAGTGATACCGCTTGACTTCCCTAACGGCATTCCGCTTGACGGTTGTGACCCTAGACCCAATGAAATGCATGCGACGGAAGACAGGAAGATCTTTGATCAGCTCAATCACGCTACGTCCACCCCAACCCACTCGGGCTTGGCTATGGACACATGTCAATCAGAAGGACGACAGAAGATTTTCCCTGGGACTTCCTGCAAACTAGAAGAGACAGTTACCTACCCACAAGGGCAAATGGACACAATCAGAGGTCAGGTGGGTTGCATCAGCGGCCAAATGAGCACGACACCCTGCGGTGCTCATCCTTCCAAACTTGTTGCGGACTGGCCTAGATTAAAGTTAAATAAGGCATCACTTCCTAATGGGCAGGTCACGCAAGTGTTGGATCTCCCTTCTTTTCCAAAGCAGAGTGTCCATCCGACCTCTCAACCCCAGCAACAACAGAGTCAACCACGACAAAGGAACCCAGACCGACTGCAGCATCGGAGGAAACAACAAGGAAAGCAGTTTAGGCCACCCAAAGGAAGCGGCACCAGACAAATATGGGTACCAAAAGGACAAAAAGCACCAAAGAACTCCAGCCAAGCAGAAATCGACAAAAAAAAGGCAGAACAGAAACAGAATCGATATCCACCATCCCCTCGACCTTCTTCTACAGGACCGCGCATTCGACAAATGTGGATCGCCAAGAAGTACCTTACCCATAGACCTACGCCCACGCAGATTTGGGTGCCCAAACTATGTATCATAGCTCAACCCATAAGCCATGTAATATATAACACCCACAACTCATTTCATCCCTCGATACCACCACACCCGACACCACCCTTTGCCCCTCAGCAGAAACCCACCACCCACTCCAAGATCCTTAGGAAATGGATACCGAAACGTGTCCAACCGTCTTCCCCTAACCATTGTCTAACTACCCCCCGACTAACATACAACCTTGTACTAAATCACTAACCTTTAAACCTTGTATAAATTCACACACCATCATCACACATCACTCGTAATCTCATCTCATCAAGAAATGTATGCATGATCTGAAACATGTAGGTGTCTAGAGACCTGCACTAGTGCTGCCAGAAACATTGCATCCATCACATCACAGCACTTGGCTACACGGGTTACGCATCAGTTATGGAAAGGGATTGCGGTCTCACTTTAATGGGATCATAATTAATTTCCATGCTAATGTGTTAATCTTTTGTAGCAGATCTTTCTCATTAGCGCATCCGTCACCATGCAAACCGACGAAGGAACATCAGGAGCAGGCCCCAGTGTAGCGGCTGTGCCCCTCAACGTGCTACGAGCAGAGTCCCACCCGACTGCTCCACCGCCGGAATTTCAGGGATTTCCAGGGCCCATGCCTATCGACAACCCACCCATGGGCTACACCGAAAAGATACACAGGAACTCTCATTGGTTTCAGGGCCTTGCAGGACCCCTTGCGGACGCGGACTTTATATTTGAATCCTCTTTGACATTTGATGACCGCACGTGGGGAAAATACCAGTTTTTCTCCAGAGAGTTCGAAGCCCTACAGAGCACCCAGGATTTAACTCATGTTTGGGCCAGAGCAGGCTTCACAGAGTATTTCAGTGATCCCCTACCCAAACCGGATTTTTACAGGTGCTATTACTTAATCACTACCCTACTGGCATCAGAGAATAAGGACATCCCAGGAACCTTCATATTGCCTACTCTAGTGGATGATCCACCTTACAAGAGATTTTATCTCTCTAAGGACTTAATCAGAGCAGCCATCAAGATTCATGGCACCCACACACCCACAGATCGAGAGAGATTAATTCCAGAACCGATGAAACGTGGGGACGTCACGAAGTGGGAGGAGATTTCGGCCATTACACCTGAGCTGTCCAAACCACTAAGGATATGCATGCAACATTTCGCATTCCCAGCTCAGGACAGATTTACCATGCCCCATAAACAAATCTGGTTCGGATTGTATTTGGCATGCACGGGACCTCAAACTGTTGATCTGGCAAGCTGGATCATAGACCAAATGTATTTGGCACAGCACAGATGGGAACGCAAAAAAGTGCTTAACGGATGTTGTGCACTCACTAGAATTGTGTATATGTGCTTAGCTTATGACTTGCCCATCGAGCGTGCATTAACAGGAGAAGAACTGAAGGCATTCAAGGGCACAACGAAGAAAGCCAGGAAGCCCAGTAGGACACGGGCAGGTAAGCGCATGCGAGGCACCATCCCTTGCCTTCAAGTGCCAGAGTCGCCATCACCACAACCCTCTCCAGAGCGACCACAGACAGAAGCTGCTCCCACAGTACAACCTATTCGCATTAGGTTGTCCAGACCAGTGGTTACGGAGGCCACCACTAGTACCGCTGCACCTCAGGCAGCTGCCACCACAGAACCCACCACCACAACAGCAGAAGCTCCCACAACTATTGGTGCGGAGGCTTTTTCTTTTCCAATACCACATATGGAGGCAGACCCTATAAATACAACATTTGATTTTGAGATGCCTGATGCATTCTCAAACGAATTTCAATTTTCAGAGGCACAAATGTTTTCTCAGGAATATGAACGCCCCAGCTACCCTACCACACCACGAGATCTGCCACAGGGACAAGCTGTGTCGAGCTCTGAAGAAGAAAGAACCGAAACAGACGACGAGGAAGGCGACGATGAAGCCAGCCAGGGCTCACATGACGGACAGACAGATGGCCAAGGCCAACAGACTGACGCACACGGCGACACCAGCACATACGAAGATGAGACTTTCGAAGCCGCAGCGTACACGCTGGCCATAAAGAAATTATATCGTACAATGGAAAAAGTCTGGGCACGGAAGAAGTTAACTGAAGAGGAGAGCCAGGCATTAATTGAACAGGAACTCATCTCCGGAGGATTCGAAGACGCATACATCAGAGGGTTCAGAGAGTTAGTCAAATCAGTAGGCTCCCATGAAGCACTCAGGTTTTTACAAAGAAAGCAACTACCACAGTTTGACCCCCGCCGAGTGCGACTACTTTCAAAGCCCGGAGAGTATATTCGCGTACCAACAGGAGCTCAGTCTTTAGCACAAGTCAGGGAAGCACGCCTCGCCCCCGAAAGTTCATTGACCACCGAACCCATCCTTGTAGATTCTCCACCACGTACCACTGTTGTACATACCACTACTATCTTCGAAATAACATCCACCCCTTCTACTCCTCTCTCACCTCATCTTTCACCAACCCATCCCGTATCCCCCGCACACCCACCTGCTCCCCCCACATCCTCACAAGTCCAAGGCAGCATAGCCACACCCTTCACCTTACCCATTCATACTACCATGCCCACACCCAACCCTCCGCATCTATATGTTAAACCCTTCACCCCTTCATCCTTCCCAACGTTTCCCCCACCTCTAAGAACCCCATTCCCCTTTCTAACCCCACTAACCTTCTCACCAGTCTCACCTCCCCAACCTACCATAACCCCTATTTCCCCGTTTCACCAAGCTGCTCCAACCATTCCCCCTGTAAACTACTCTACATTTGTAAATCCCGTATTCACACCAACACAACCACCCACAATCACACCACTTTTCACAGTCACAACACTAAACACGTCCAATGACATGGACATATCACCACCCACGGCACCACCACTCACTTCACTCCCGGCACAAACATTTTTTGACACATCACAATTTTCCACGGTCACCACTGCATCCACTGTCCCAACCCCATTTCCCATTCCCGCTGCATCTACTCCCACTGCATCCTCATTTAGCACTTCACTACTACTATCGCCCACCATAGACACCGCATTTCAACACATGTTCACATGCATGACACAAGTCCGCGATGAGTTTGCATCACTCGGCACCAACTATCAACAGCTGCAGAAAACGACGAATGAATTACAAACGCAGCTTAATTCGTTATCAATTGAGAACGCCTCACTGAATAGCCGATACCAAGATTTACGAGAGGCCTATCACAAATTAGAACTAGAAAGTGAGGAGAAAACAAAAGAGGCCACCGCGGATTTGGACAACCTACTTCGAGCCCAGACCGTCCGCAATGCAACGCTCACTAGAAATATGGGCTTACTAAGAAGACACTTAGCCGCAGCAAAAGAGGCGAACCAGAGACTCCAAGAGCAGAATAGAGAAAACTTGGAGGCGGCTTTAGATCATCCAGAACAACCACTAAGTCCGAGCAGATTCAAGGCCATCCCATCCGAGTCGATGCGGATGTTGCTAGATGACCATGTTCGATTGCTCGAGGACTATGATCGTATGAACGAAGAACATCAAAAGTTAAAGGAAGATCACAAGCTGCTACAGCTCAGAGAGCCAGCAACACAACAAGTACAAGTAGCAGCAGAACTACCAGCACCTGCGGACCCTGCCCCTGAAATTTTAGAGGAACTCAACGCACTCCGGGCCCAGGTAACAAATCTTGAATCTAGAATTGCAGTCTATGAAGCACCACCAAGGCCAGACTCCCCACCTGAGCTACCAGCTGAGGAAGAAACCGTCACTATCCCGGTGGAGGAGACATTTGAAGAGGCATACGAATCGATACCCATCCCAGGCGGACGTGTCACGGCCGAAGGCCAGATGACCTATGAATTACCTACCCCCGCGTGGATGAAGACAGTTGAAGAACTCGGAACGACACACTCGGCCAGAGTAGAGGCACAGCTACATGCCATGGCCATAATTGAAGAGAAAATTTTACAGTCACCATTCTTTGCTCAATTGGCCCCGCGACGATACATATCTGGGCATGAGCTCCAATATAAACCGTACTTCATGTTAATGGCCGAATACCAGTTAGCCATAGAGAAAGAAACAGGTATGAAACCAACGCATGCCACTCAATTCGAGCCAGAGGACTTGCCACCAAGGGCGCAGAGAGGTGAAATCCTTCAACCAGACTGGAGCAAAGATTTATTGCAAAATTATCCAGAGATGATGAGCACGTGGGTAAAAGCGCCGCTGCACTTAAAATTTAATCCATGCTGGGGACCAGTACCACGACGCCGCTCTTGGACTGCATTCGCTATTAAGGTACGAAACAATAAGCAGTGCCAAGACTGGTTGAACTATCCATACTTCAAGCCACCAATCGAGTTACCCACAGTAGGCTACATGATGGCGACGATCCGCCACTGGCTCCCTAGGTTAAAGCATATGGATGATGTTGCCGCGCACATGACTGTCAAAATCTTTGACATGATGCAAATGGTCTTTAAAGTCTTCCGACGCGTCAAGGCTCCCCATGTAAACACCCCGGGCTTTGAGCATGGCAACTTTGATTTAGTCTATGATATGAGCACAACACCATCGCTACGGGTGTGTTATGCCTGGCACTGCAGGATCAAATACCTACCGGCATGCTACAAACAGACATTCGAAGAAATGTTCACCACCGGCTTTTGGGAGTACCATTCAGAGGTATTTATAAGCAGGCCCACACACTTATTGCAATTATTCGCCTGTGAACGAATGGTGTACTCCACACATTATCAGCTCCCACCACCAGACGAGCCGCAACCTATCGACTGGGAGAAACTCGAGGCTGACCTAGCCCGAGGTATTCGTATCTCAGAGCACACCCTCGCTCAAGACCTCCTACAGAACTACATCCGGCAGACCTCACAACAAGGTTCTGTCAGGGACGACAGAAGCGAGAGGGAGGGGGGTGTTGGAAGCAGCCAGAGGCATAGACGCCACAGAAGCATGTAAAGAAGGAGTAGGGAGCCAGGCGGATCAACCAGGCGGATCAATTTTTCAAACAAATATATTTCTTATTAATTCTCCAAACATTCAACAGTGATTGTTATCACTAATTGTAACATATGTATCATAGAAAACCCCATTTTGTAATCCATAGCTCCATTTTGTGCAAGCCGAGGAGTCCTCGAGCTTGAGGAGCTTAGGTAGAATGCTTGTACCAAATTTCGTTATTTTTAGACATCGTTTACCCTGCCAAATAGCCTCTAGGACCTATTTTTTAACTAGGCCGGCCACTAGATGTGAAACCGGTCAAAACTAGTCTAGAAACTATAAAAAGAGCTAGAGAGCTCATTTTTGAGGTTGGTTCATTTTGGTTAGTGTGAGCTTAGAGCTAGTTTGAGCTTGTAAGAGTATTCTTGAGTAATAGAGCTAATTTCCCACCTTCCATTGTGCCTTGCTTGTCTCTTCGTTGTGTGTGTGTGTGTGCGCATCTTTGTACTTCTCACCTTCACTCTCACTACATCTCACGTTCACGATCTTCATATCACTCCTACCTCTCCCACGGATTGACATTAAGGAGGTGAAGCTTCTTAACGTGGTTCTCACCATTGTGCTAGAGCAACACTTGATCAATGCCTAAGCTCTTGAACAATGTCTGCATCCATATGACTTCCTTAGCTGCTTCCACAAGTCCTTTGTACTCTGCTTCAGTTGATGATAATGCTATTGTATGTTGTTTCTTTGAACACCAACTTACAAGATTATCACCACGGGTGTGTTATGCCTGGCACTGCAGGATCAAATACCTACCGGCATGCTACAAACAGACATTCGAAGAAATGTTCACCACCGGCTTTTGGGAGTACCATTCAGAGGTATTTATAAGCAGGCCCACACACTTATTGCAATTATTCGCCTGTGAACGAATGGTGTACTCCACACATTATCAGCTCCCACCACCAGACGAGCCGCAACCTATCGACTGGGAGAAACTCGAGGCTGACCTAGCCCGAGGTATTCGTATCTCAGAGCACACCCTCGCTCAAGACCTCCTACAGAACTACATCCGGCAGACCTCACAACAAGGTTCTGTCAGGGACGACAGAAGCGAGAGGGAGGGGGGTGTTGGAAGCAGCCAGAGGCACAGACGCCACGGAAGCATGTAAAGAAGGAGTAGGGAGCCAGGCGGATCAACCAGGCGGATCAATTTTTCAAACAAATATATTTCTTATTAATTCTCCAAACATTCAACAGTGATTGTTATCACTAATTGTAACATATGTATCATAGAAAACCCCATTTTGTAATCCATAGCTCCATTTTGTGCAAGCCGAGGAGTCCTCGAGCTTGAGGAGCTTAGGTAGAATGCTTGTACCAAATTTCATTATTTTTAGACATCGTTTACCCTGCCAAATAGCCTCTAGGACCTATTTTTTAACTAGGCCGGCCACTAGATGTGAAACCGGTCAAAACTAGTCTAGAAACTATAAAAAGAGCTAGAGAGCTCATTTTTGAGGTTGGTTCATTTTGGTTAGTGTGAGCTTAGAGCTAGTTTGAGCTTGTAAGAGTATTCTTGAGTAATAGAGCTAATTTCCCACCTTCCATTGTGCCTTGCTTGTCTCTTCGTTGTGTGTGTGTGTGTGTGCATCTTTGTACTTCTCACCTTCACTCTCACTACATCTCACGTTCACGATCTTCATATCACTCCTACCTCTCCCACGGATTGACATTAAGGAGGTGAAGCTTCTTAACGTGGTTCTCACCATTGTGCTAGAGCAACACTTGATCAATGCCTAAGCTCTTGAACAATGTCTGCATCCATATGACTTCCTTAGCTGCTTCCACAAGTCCTTTGTACTCTGCTTCAGTTGATGATAATGCTACTGTATGTTGTTTCTTTGAACACCAACTTACAAGATTATCACCAATGTATATCATGTAACCATGAGTTGATCTTCTGTCATCCTGGTTACCTGCCCAATCTGAATCACTATAGGCTCTCAACTTCAAATCTGATGTAAAAGGATAATATAATCCTTCCTTTATAGTTCCTTTGATATATCTGAGAACTCTTTGACCTGCAATCCAATGTGGGTCCTTTGGACAATGCATGAATTGTGACAAAACTCCCACTGCATAACTAAGATCAGGTCTTGTTAGTGTAGCATAAATCAAACTACCCACAAGAGATTGATACTTCCTCATATCTTTGTAGTCTGCACCATCATATTTACTGAGCTTGTGATTAACTTCAAGTGGAGTTGAAGCTTCTCTGCAATTTTCCATATCAAACTTCTTCAACAAGTTTAGAAGATACCTTTCTTGTGACACATATATGCCATGATCTGTATAAGTAACTTCCATTCCAAGAAAGTATGATAACTTTCCTAGGTCACTGATCTTGAATTCTTTTTCAAGTAATCTCTTTACCTCCTTGATTCCTTCATCTGAAGTACCTGTGATTATAATGTCATCTACATAAATACAAATGTAGATTGTACCTTCCTCTGTTCTTTTGATAAGTAGACTTGAATCTACTTTTGAACTTTGATATCCAAGATCATTGAGATACTTCACCAGTCTATAGTTCCAAGCTCTTGGAGCTTGCTTCAATCCATACAATGCTCTTCTCAACCTGCAAACAAAATTTGGATATCTGGAATCTATAAACCCCTGAGCTTGTTCCATGTATACCTCATCTGATATGTATCCATTCAAGAATGCATTTTTTATATCCAATTGACTTAGAGTCCATCCTTTTGAAGCTGCAATAGCAATGATTGTCCTTATAGTTGACATCTTAGCTACAGGACTGAATGTCTCATCATAATCTATGCCATAGGTTTGGGCATAGCCTTTCACCACCAGTCTAGCTTTGTATCTGGCTATACTTCCATCTGCAAGCTTCTTCACTTTATAAACCCATTTATTTCCAATTACTTTCTTACCATTTGGTTTAGGAACAAGTTCCCATGTCTTGTTCTCCTCCAGTGCATTGAACTCTTCCTTCATTGCTTCTTCCCATTGCTTCTTACCTTTAGCTTCATCATAGTTCTAGGGTTCTTCATCATCTTTCACCATATATGCATAGTTCTTCTGAGTTATGTAAGAGGTATCATAAGAATACCTTTCTGGTTGTCTTCTAGTCCTACTTGACCTTCTTGGTTCACATTCTTCATAAGTGTCTGGATACACTTCTTCATCAAATATAGGAGCTTCTTCATTTCTTCTTGTTAATCCGCTTGTGGATGTACTTGCTTGCATATAGTCTTCATCTCTATTTACCTGCACAATTGATTTTCCTTTCTCACATCTTCTTACCTCTTCTCCAAATTCTTCAGCTGTATGACTTTGATCTGCATACCAACTTTTCTGTTCATCAAATGTAACATCTCTAGAAACAAGAAATTGTTTGGTTAGAGGATTCCACAACCTGTAACCCATCTGCTTTTATCATGTATGTATGCATATGTGTGTGTATTCATGTGTATTATATGTATACATATGTTAGTATGCATATATATGTATTTCATGTATATGTATGTGTGTGCATGTGTGTGATATATGTATACATGTGTTAGTATGAATATGTGTATATATGCACATACATTTATGTAAAATATTCATGTATTCATGTAATATATGCAAGTGTTTATAATTGTGTACATGTATATATGTATATGTGTCTATGTGTAAATTTGTACATGTAAATATGTATGCATGTATATATATATTTATGTGTGCATGTAGGCATGTATATGTGATGTGTACATGTATACATGTATATGTGTAAATGTGTACATGTAAATATGTATGCATGTATATATATATTTATGTGTGCATTTAGGCATTACTGCATTATGTATGCATATGTGTGTGTATGCATTTAAGTATGTGTATGTATGCATGTGAATTATGTATGCTTATGTGTGTGTATGCATGTAAGTATGTATGTATGCATATGCATATGCATTATGTATGCATACGTATGCATGTATGTGTATGTGTGTGATGTCTCTCTATGTGTGTGTATGCATATATGTGTGTGTATGTCTCTCTATGTGTGTGTATGCATATATGTGTGTGTATGCATATATGTGTGTGTATGCATATATGTGTGTGTATGCATGTATGTGTGTGTATGTGTGTGTGTGTATGTGTGTGTATGTGTGTATGCATGTGTATGTGTGTGTATGCATCATTATGTGTGTATGTGTCTATGTGTGTATGTGTCTATGTGTGTATGTGTGTGTGTATGTGTGTGTGTATATGTGTGTGTGTATGTCTGTGTATCTATGTGTATGTGTCTGTGTCTATGAGTGTGTATGTGTTTATGCGTGTGTATGTGTCTATGTGTGTGTATGTGTCTATGTGTGTATGTGTATGCATGTATGTATGCATATGCATGTGCATTATGTATGCATATGTGTGTGTATGCATTATGTATGCATATGTGTGTGTATGCATTATGTATGCATATGTGTGTGTATGCATTATGTATGCATATGTGTGTGTATGCATTAAGTATGTGTATGTATGCATGTGCATTATGTATGCATATGTGTGTGTATACATGTAAGTATTTATGTATGCATATGCATATGCATTATGTATGCATATGTATGCATGTTTGTGTATGTGTGTGTATGTCTCTCTATGTGTGTGTATGCATATATGTGTGTATATGTGTGTATGTGTGTGTGTATGTATGTGTGTGGATGTGTGTGTGTATGTGTGTGCATGTATGTGTGTGTGTATGTGTGTATGCATGTGTATGTGTGTGTATGCATCATTATATGTGTATGTTTCTATGTGTGTATGTGTGTGTGTATGTGTATGTGTTTGTCTATGTGTATGTGTGTGCGTCTATGAGTGTGTATGTGTTTATGCATGTGTATGTGTGATGCACCTAAGTTTTGCCGAATTATTGGGTCAGGGAATCCAAACATTCCAGGGGTAGTTTCGTTTTGTAAATAAAAACTTGTTTGGCTTATCTATATCATGTGGGGGATTTTGGTTTATGAATTTACAGGTGCGTTTAAATAGATGGAAGGTTGAGTTAAGTGGGCTTGGTGACCCCTGACAAGGGGAGTACCCAAAGACATTAGATGGGAAGCAAGTGAGCATTAAAAATCAAATCCTTCCATGGATTTTCGTGGCAGCGTGACCGTAAAGAGTTGAAGATGACCGATTGTAGGAGGACATTGGCCGCGGAAGTAAAAAGTGTGGGGGTGAAAAAGGTCCCTCTCTCTGTTTTTCGAGGTGTGCACACCAAGAGGAGGCGTCTTCTTCGGGGGGGGGGGGGGGGGTTGTTCGGTTCTTCTTCGTTTTCTGTTGTTCTGAGGCGTCTCTCTCTTTGTCGCTTTTGTGGTGGTTGGGCAGGAACGAGGAAGAGCAGGTGAAGGGAGGTCGAAGGAAAGGAGGGATCTTTTTGTGTAGCAGGAGCACGATCGGAAGGGACATAGAGAGGGTTCTTCCAGGTGTGTGTATTGACAGTACAGAGCATTCGGAGGAGGGGAAGATAGAGGATGGAAGCTAGGAGATAAGGGAGGCAGCAGAGCTCGCATCACGGGGGCCTCTCTCTGCTTCGTTTTGGGATTTTTACGTCGACTGTTGTTGGGGATTTATCATACTCAGTGGGAGCACACAAAAGGAGGAAATATTTTTGTTTCTTTGTCTTGTCCAGCAGGTCAAATAGGAGGAGGGGCACACGCTTTTGGAGGGGGTTCTATGGAGTGATGTCGCTGCCTGTATCTTGCTCATCGTACAAGATCAATGGAGATTGAGTTCTATATGTGTGCTCCATATAATAAGGTTAGTGTCAAGGTCCGATATATGGGAAACCATTAATATTGCAGGATCGAGTACTCAGGTATCAAAGTGATTGTATTTCTGCACATACCATCTATTAGGTTGGTGCTCTATGACAGTTTTTGGTATATGCTAGTAGTAGCTCTTCTCTCGTGGGCTATGATGGCAACAAAGTAATGTCGATAATGTTAATGTGTAGTTTGATTCTCTCACCAAGTTCCTGCAGAGGTTGTTCCATAATCCTTAGAGCCATGGTGGAGTAACACTGGTTTATTTGGTGTGAGGCTTCATGATTTGTCTGACAGAAGTCTCGGTTAGTTGGGAGGAGTTTTTGTTAGTGCTAGAATTCTCTTGAGAAGTTTCTGCTGTACGTATTGCAAGTGTTCCACGTGGAATTGTTGTTTTCATTAACAAGATTGCCATTTTTTGCTTGATCGTAGCTAGGGCCAGGGAGCAAAGGCAACACTATCAAAAAACTATCCATCACGGGCAAAGAGTTTTTGCCCTAGTTCCGTGAGTATGTGATGTGAGGGAGGAGATGCTTATGTGAACGAGGGGAGTGGGGCAGATCAGAGGAGATCAAGGGAAGGTTTTGCCAGCAGCACGAGGGACTCTATCGAATTGAGCAGAGAAGATTCGTCTCGACCCTCCATTGTCTATAGCAAAGTTTGAGGAGGAAAGGGAAGAGCGCACTTTTCTGTTTTTGCCAGAGGGAGGACTTTTGTTGGTCTTCTTGTGCAGGTATCGAAGGAGGAAGGTTTTGGGAGTTTTTTTTGTTTTTTGTGGTTCTCCTACGCAGGTGTCAAGGGAACAAATATACAGGCTTCATCTTTGTCAACATGGGTAGTACATCACTTTCGCATATCTGCGCAAAGGCAAGAGAGTTATTATGCTGCAATATTGGTAACTGATCGCTAAAGCATTGAAGTGCTGGAGTGCTGGACGTAAATCCAAGGGAACGGAGGTAGCTTTTGTATGAGAAGAGCAAAGGGATTTATTCTTTTCCGGCTTCTGGAGAACCTTGAAGGAGGTACAGTCGATGAAGAGGAAGGAGGCAACAACCATGGTCCATGTCAGCTATGATAGCGAGAGTTTCGTGAACGATGATTTTCAACGCTCGCATTAATCAAAGGTGATTTGATTTGTTCACACATCCTTTTCTGATCGGTTATTATTGAGGGAATTTTTTGCTTCCAAATATTTGACTATGAGAATGGAGACATTATGGGAGTTCTGCTACAAAAATCTGTATGGATCAATGTTAATGTGCAATGTGTTTTTTTATTATTATGATTATGCAAAGCTTGAGGTGAAGCCCATCTCATGAAACCTTCTATTTACGGTGAGATTGTCTACGTGCTGACTTAAGCAGGTGTTAACGGAGAAAGCCTTTAAAAAGAAACACAATCTTAGGAGAAGAAGTGATATGAAGAATTTGATATAACGTCTTTTTTAGGCTTTTCTACTTGGAGTGGATGGCTTGATTATTTGGTTCTAGTTAATTTTCTCGGATGTGACACTGCTGATCCATGTGATTTCTTTCTGAGTCCCTAGTCTCAATTTACCTTTATCACTGGTTACAAATCAAAAAATTAAAAAAAGAAACCTTCAATCTGTTGCAATGAATATGGAACACTTATTGTATGGATCATATAATAGTTGTGTTCATTGATTGATCTTCAGAAAATGTTGTTGCTTAGTTTTCATGCACTCGAGTCCATTTGCTGATAACGAATCGCTGACCATAGATTTATTATCATGCACTGAACAAATCCATAGGGTGTTTCTTATTTCTGGCTAGGAATTTGGTCATCACAAGCATGATAGTTTGTAGTCTATGGATTTTTGTCTCACGGTTCATCTTTACCGCATACAGTTGTTAAATAAGGGGAAGTGGGCTAAGGGAATGATAAGGTGCAAGCAAGGAAAGGAGTAGATTTCGAGGGAAAAAAGGGACTGATGAAGAGAACAGGGAGAAGCTTGGGAGTGTGGATGATTATGTGTAGGAAGGAAGAAGGGAAGTGTAAGGAGGTATGAGTATGGGTGAAGGGATGAAAGTGAACAGGTATATGAGGGGGAGTAATGAATGTGTGTGGGTACATGTGGGAAAAGGGTAGTGTGTGTGAGTATCCGTGTATGAATGTATGTGTGAGAGTGAGAGTAAAAGGAATCTGTGAAGGAGTGGAAGTGCGTGTGCGAGAGAGGGAGAACATAGAATAGACAAAATAGTGTAGGGGCATGCATGACAAGGAGAGGAATTATATGAACCAGTGAAAGAAAGGGAGTGTGCGCGGGAGTTATATGAGCTAGGGCATACATAAAGGAAGTATCAACTAAGAGATAACTGTGGCCTCTAGATAGTCAAAGTGGACCAATTCCAAGGGGTTTGAGCAAAATAAGGGCTCGTATAATCATCTTTCGCTTGGGGATTAGGACTTAACATTTGGCGATCCTACTGGGGATCCCAAGAGAGGGCATATTCGTGAGCAATGGTGGACTCAAAGTAAAAGAAAGTGGCCTAGTACAAGTTAGTTGAACAAAACATAGGTGTGTGTAAGACACTTTCCCTTGGACTAAGAGGCGAAACATTTTGGTGCGTTTGCCGGGAAGTATATGAACTAGTACATATACAAAGGAAGGATTCCTCAAGGGATAACTATGGGCTCCAGGTAATCCAATTGGACCGATTCCGAGGGGTTTGAACAAAATAAAGTCTCGTATAATCACTTTTTCCTTGGGCATTAGAACCAAACATTTTGGTGAGTTTGCCAGGAATTGGCTTAGCTCATCTCATAGAGAGTGCTACGAGTTCGCTTGGTGCCCCAATTGTGTGGCACAGCCAAGCCCCGGACTGGTTGCTTTGGTCTTGGTAAAGAGATGTTGCAAGGTCCGCAAGTCGGGGACTTTCAAAAGGTCGGCCCGAGGTTGATGAATCTTGGATGGACTAGAAATCGAAGCGGGTTTGGACACCCAATGAGGAATCGTGTATACGAATGCGGCCAAATGGGCCCAATTTCAAACCTTGTTAGGTGTTGGTGCTGCGAGAAAGTCGGGCACATTGCAAAGTTTTGCCCTCGTGTGTCAAGTCCATTGGACTTTGTCCCTAAATGCGTAGAATGCGGGAAAAAGAGGCTGTGCGAGCACGTGTGTGGCTCAAAAGAGGTGACAGATGTAAAGGTCACAACGAATGAATCGGATAGGTGTCTGTCCTCTTTGTATGTGGAAGTTGACATGGGTGGAGTCGCTTTGTTGACGGAGACCGCAAGAGTGAACGGTAACATGGATAGGGAATCTCAGAATCAAGCTTTGATAGAATTCGTAAAGAGCCTAGAATGTCAAGTCAATTTGCTTCGGGTAGAGCGGGATAGCGAGAGGACCAAGGTAGAAAAGCTTGAGGAAAGTCAAGCGAGGTTAGGAGAGATCGTCGTGAAATGTGTAGGACAATTGTAAGTTGTGGAGAATACAAACAAGGAGTTGAAAGTGAACAAAAGCTTGAGGGAAGGTCTTGCGAGGTCTGAGCATGAAAACGTGGTCTTAGACCTAAGAACCGGCTTGATGATAGCCGATTGCCATAGTGTTGCGATCGAGGAGGATTCTCCTAAATATGATGATGATCTGGCACAGAGAGTCGAAGGAATGGAAAAGGAAATGGAGAAATTGCGAGAGGTGACCGGTAGATATGATGACCAAACGATTAAGGTAGTGGAAGAGTTCCACTTGGAGTTGGAAAGAATGAAAAGTGCCCAAGCAGAGAGCGATGAGAAGGTGAGACGGGTAGAGAAAGAGAATGCAAGGCTGAGTAGCAAGCTCGGTAGGTGGATGAATCGGAAAGATGACGAGATGCGAGGGCAATTGGAGGACCCGAGAGCAGGGAAAATGGAGGAAGAGCTGAAAGCGGTGTTGGATAGGTTGGATGCATTCGGAACGGAGTTAGGAAGGACGAAGAATGAGCTATCAAAGAAGGTAGATGATCTGGATGTAGAAAATATGAATAGGATTTGGGAGGAAAGATCGATTAGAGAGGAGGTTGAGAAGTTGACTCTTCGAGTTGAGAAGAGGGAGGATCTTCCCCTCGGATCTGAAAAAAGGGAGAGAGAAGATAAAGAGATGGAGCAAATATGGAATCGGTTCCGAAGCATCGATTGTGACCTGTTCCAATACCAGAGTGATATTCATTACAACAAACAAGGATTAAGAGACCTAGCGGCGAGGCTTGAGGCACTAAGAGGTACAATGGCCAATGGTAGTTTTCCGTGTCATCTATCAGGTCAGGTGGAATCTCTATGAGGCAGAGGTTGGAGGTGAGAAGGGAATCAATGAGGTGATGGATGTCGATAAGGACGGCTTGGGTCTGATTAAGGTTTGCTTTGTAGATTGCGAGTCTGAGATGTGAGGATGGATGGACTAAGTCTGTTGTACGCTTAGGATTGAAGTGGCATTTTTTCAGGTTTCAGGTCGATGAGGTGGTTAGTATGTGCGGGTTTTGCGAGGACGGGTTGACCATGGCATTAGTGGCTGGATTTTGGCTTGAGTAGCAGCAGAAAGGAGATATGACTCATCGGGATGTCCATGGGGGGACATGTGTGTATGTGTCGTGATTGGTTGGGTTGGGAAAAGGTCCTTTCTTTTGTCTCCTAATTCTCGAGATACGGGAATGAAAAAAAATGATGAAAAAATATATATGTATGTGTATGTGTGCGTGTGGCTACGCGCCTATGTGGGCCGATAGGTGGGTGGACCCACTTTGGCCGGGTGGTCAAAGCCACGAACCGATGTCGGTTTCACATAGGGCTAGCTCTCTGTGTGTCGCGCGTTGCGTTGGGTTGGTAGATGGGTGGAATAAACTCGATCGGGTGGTCGGGTCCATGAGTCGCATCCAGCTTCGGCGTAGGCCGGCAAGTGCGAATAAATATGTGAAAAAATGATGAAAAAAAAGGAGAGAAATGTGAAAAAAAAAATGAATGAGAAAAATTCCTCGCTCGAGGGGAGATAGAAGAGAGGCGAGAGAGCATGATATGCTCGGATGGGAATGTGTGTATGTGTTGTGGGGATCTGGGAATGTATGGACTCCTAATGAGGCAAGTTGAATTGAAGCTTAAGCTCGGCTAGGATTTTGGCTGCGAAGTGGTTGTGGAAGACTTGGACTCGAGGGATCCAAGCGTGCTAGTTGCTTTGTTCGTCTGCGAACTCTTAGGAAGTGTTCAGTTTGGCTCTTAGGTAGTATGACGACTTGAGAAGTCCTGAATTGCGTTGATGATGAGTGGTCCTATCGAGGTGAGCTCGCGTTAGGCTTGAGACGTCTTTGTCGTGTGTCCATCATTTTCAGAGAGGTGGTGGTGACCTAGCATAGGATATAGTCGATGAGCAAGCAAAAAACGAGAGATAGATAGGAAGGCAAGTAGGAATAGGAAACCCTAGGTTGAAGAGGCATGAAAAATAGGTGAGAGGACTCGATGAGAAATGGAAGAAGAATCGGAGAGGTGGTAGTATAAGCGGGTAGGGCATCAAAAAAATGAAATTCAAGAATGGTACTTGCTTACATATGTATGGTGTGTGTGAGAAATGGGTTGAGTATGCATGTGGAATAAGAGATTCATGAGGTATTGATTGAATAGTCGAGAAGAGTGAGGAGAAAGGAAATGCGGATGGACATTCTGCTTGAATGCATATGGGATGTGATGAGCTTGCATGTGTGACGAGGATGTGTGATGTGATTTCCTGATGTGTGTTTGCTCTTTCCATTTTGGTCGTAATTGTTATTGTGATTTGATGAAAAATGGTCTAAGGTTTTGATGAGTTTCTAGACAGGTGGACATGATAGGTGAAGATGCAAAACGACATACAAAGTTGGAACATAATTGGCTCGTCGAGGACGACTTTGCAAGCAGAAGGGGGGAGTATGATGCACCTAAGTTTTGCCAAATTATTGGGTCAGGGAATCCAAACATTCCAGGGGTAATTTCGTTTTGTAAATAAAAAATTGCTTGGCTTATCTATATCCTGTGGGGGATTTTGGTTTATGAATTTACAGGTGCGTTTAAATAGATGGAAGGTTGAGTTAAGTGGGCTTGGTGACCCCTCACAAGGGGAGTACCCAAAGACATAAGATGGGAAGCAAATTAAAAATCAAATCCTTCCATGGATTTTCGTGGCAGCGTGACCGTAAAGAGTTGAAGATGACCGATTGTAGGAGGACATTGGCCGCGGAAGTAAAAAGTGTGGGGGTGAAAAAGGTCCCTCTCTCTGTTTTTCGAGGTGTGCCACACCAAGAGGAGGCGTCTTCTTCGGGGGGGGGGGGGGTTTGTTCGGTTCTTCTTCGTTTTCTGATGTTCTGAGGCGTCTCTCTCTTTGTCGCTTTTGTGGTGGTTGGGCAGGAACGAGGAAGAGCAGGTGAAGGGAGGTCGAAGGAAAGGAGGGATCTTTTTGTGTAGCAGGAGCACGATCGGAAGGGACATAGAGAGGGTTCTTCCAGGTGTGTGTGTATTGATAGTACAGAGCATTCGGAGGAGGGGAAGATAGAGGATGGAAGCTAGGAGATAAGGGAGGCAGTAGAGCTCGCATCACGGGGGCCTCTCTCTGCTTTGTTTTGGGATTTTTACGTCGGCTGTTGTTGGGGATTTATCATACTCAGTGGGAGCACACAAAAGGAGGAAATATTTTTGCTTCTTTGTCTTGTCCAGCATGTGTCAAATAGGAGGGGCACACGCTTTTGGAGGGGGTTCTATGGAGTGATGTCGCTGCCCGTATCTTGCTCATCGTACAAGATCAATGGAGATTGAGTTCTATATGTGTGCTCCATATAATAAGGTTAGTGTCAATGTGCGATATATGGGAAACCATTAATATTGCAGGATCGAGTACTCAGGTATCAAAGTGATTTTATTTCTGCACATACCATCTATTAGGTTGGTGCTCTATGACAGTTTTTGGTATATGCTAGTAGTAGCTCTTCTCTCGTGGGCTATGATGGCAACAAAGTAATGTCGATAATGTTAATGTGTAGTTTGATTCTCTGACCAAGTTCCTACAGAGGTTGTTCCATAATCCTTAGAGCCATGGTGGAGTAACACTGGTTTATTTGGTGTTAGGTTTCATGATTTGTCTGACAGAAGTCTCGGTTAGTTGGGAGGAGTTTTTGTTAGTGCTAGAATTCTCTTGAGAAGTTTCTACTGTACGTATTGCAAGTGTTCCACGTGGAATTGTTGTTTTCATTAACAAGATTGCCATTTTTGGCTTGATCGTAGCTAGGGCCAGGGAGCAAAGGCAACACTATCAAAAAACTATCCATCAGGGGCAAAGAGTTTTTGCCCTAGTTCCGTGAGTATGTGATGTGAGGGAGGAGATGCTTATGTGAACGAGGGGAGTGGGGCAGATCAGAGGAGATCAAGGGAAGGTTTTGCCAGCAGCACGAGGGACTCTATCGAATTGAGCAGAGAAGATTCGTCTCGACCCTCCATTGTCTATAGCAAAGTTTGAGGAGGAAAGGGAAGAGCGCACTGTTCTGTTTTTGCCAGAGGGAGGACTTTTGTTGGTCTTCTTGTGCAGGTATCGAAGGAGGAAGGTTTTGGGAGTTTTTTTTGTTTTTTGTGGTTCTCCTACGCAGGTGTCAAGGGAACAAATATACAGGCTTCATCTTTGTCAACATGGGTAGTACATCACTTTCGCATATCTGCGCAAAGGCAAGAGAGTTATTATGCTGCAATATTGGTAACTGAATGCTAAAGCATTGAAGTGCTGGTATACTGGACGTAAATCCAAGGGAACGGAGGTAGCTTTTGTATGAGAAGAGCAAAGGGATTTATTCTTTTCCGGCTTCTGGAGAACCTTGAAGGAGGTACAGTCGATGAAGAGGAAGGAGGCAACAACCATGGTCCATGTCAGCTATGATAGCGAGAGTTTCGTGAACGATGATTTTCAACGCTCGCATTAATCAAAGGTGATTTGATTTGTTCACACATCCTTTTCTGATCGGTTATTATTGAGGGAATTTTTTGCTTCCAAATATTTGACTATGAGAATGGAGACATTATGGGAGTTCTGCTACAAAAATCTGTATGGATCAATGTTAATGCGCAGTGTGTTTTTTTGTTATTATGATTATGCAAAGCTTGACGTGAAGCCCATCTCATGAAACCTTCTATTTACGGTGAGATTATCTACGTGCTGACTTAAGCAGGTGTTAACGGAGAAAGCCTTTAAAAAGAAAGACAATCTTAGGAGAAGAAGTGATATGAAGAATTTGATATAACATCTTTTTTAGGCTTTTCTGCTTGGAGTGGATGGCTTGATTATTTGGTTCTAGTTAATTTTCTCGAATGTGACACTGCTGATGCATGTGATTTCTTTCTCAGTCCCTAGTCTCAAATTACCTTTATCACTGGTTACAAATAAAAAAAAAAAAAAAAAACCTTCAATCTGCTGCAATGAATATGGAACACTTATTGTATGGATCATATAATAGTTGTGTTCATTGTTTGATTTTCAGAAAATGCTGTTGCTTAGTTTTCATGCACTCGAGTCCATTTGCTGATAACGAATCGCTGACCATAGATTTATTATCATGCACTGAACAAATCCATAGGGTGTTTCTTATTTCTGGCTAGGAATTCGGTCATCACAAGCATGATAGTTTGTAGTCTATGGATTTTTGTCTCACGGTTCATCTTTACCGCATACAGTTGTTAAATAAGGGGAAGTGGGCTAAGGGAATGATAAGCTGCAAGCAAGAAAAGGAGTAGATTTCAAGGGAAAAAAGGGACTGATGAAGAACAGGGAGAAGCTTGGGAGTGTGGATGATTATGTGTAGGAAGGAAGAAGGGAAGTGTAAGGAGGTATTAGTATGGGTGAAGGGATGAAAGTGAACAGGTATATGAGGGGGAGTAATGAATGTGTGTGGGTACATGTGGGAAAAGGGTAGTGTGCGTGAGTATCCGTGTACGAATGTATGTGTGAGAGTGAGAGTAAAAGGAATCCGTGAAGGAGTGGAAGTGCGTGTGCGAGAGAGGGAGAACATAGAATAGACAAAACAGTGTAGGGGCGTGCATGACACGGAGAGGAATTATATGAACCAGTGAAAGAAAGGGAGTGCGCGCGGGAGTTATATGAGCTAGGGCATACATAAAGGAAGTATCAACTAAGAGATAATTGTGGCCTCCAGATAGTCAAAGTGGACCAATTCCAAGGGGTTTGAGCAAAATAAGGGCTCGTATAATCATCTTTCGCTTGGGGATTAGGACTTAACGTTTGGCGATCCTACTGGGGATCCCAAGAGAGGGCATATTCGTGAGCAATGGTGGACTCAAAGTAAAAGAAAGTGGCCTAGTATAAGTTAGTTGAACAAAACATAGGTGTGTGTAAGACACTTTCCCTTAGACTAAGAGGCGAAACATTTTGGTGTGTTTGCCGGGAAGCATATGAACTAGTACATATACAAAGGAAGGATTCCTCGAGGGATAACTATGGGCTCCAGGTAATCCAATTGGACCGATTCCGAGGGGTTTGAACAAAATAAAGTCTCGTATAATCACTTTTTCCTTGGGCATTAGAACCAAACAATGTGTCTATGTGTGTGTATGTGTCTATGTGTGTATCTGTATGCATGTATGTATGCATATGAATGTGCATTATGTATGCATATGTGTTTGTATACATTAAGTATGTGTATTTATGCATGTGCATTATGTATGCATATGTGTGTATATGCATGTAAGTATGTATGTATGCATATGCATATGCATTATGTATGCATATGCATATGCATTATGTATGCATATGCATATGCATTATGTATGCATATGCATATGCATTATGTATGCATATGCATATG
>CM035440.1:34011186-34108686 GCA_020310875.1 Ceratopteris richardii
TCATAGTAGAAGAATTTTCATCTATAATGTACATATGTACACAGGCTACATTTCTGAGATCTCTTCACTTTATTTAATGAATTCTTTGGCTTCATTTTGTTTTCTAACTTGCTTCAAGTTCTTCATAATCACCAATTAGGGATTGCTTTGATCCAACAGCTCCCTCTCAATCACTAATTGTGATTATATCATTCTTCTTTATTCCTGCTATCTCTTAAACTTTTGTAGCTTAAGTCCATCTAAGCTCTTTGTCAACATATCTGCAACTTGCTCTTTTGTTGGTGTATACAATACCTCAATCTCTTTGTCAAGTACCTTTTCTCAAGAAATGATACTGAATCTCTATGTGTTTACTTTTGGCATGAAAAACAGGATTAGCTGCCAAATATAATGAACTCATGTTGTCTCCAAAAATAATTGGAGTACTTTGATCAGTTCCAAAATTCTTCAATAAGGTCTTCACCCATATCACTTCCTTTGCAGCCTTTACCATTCCTTTATACTTAGCTTCTGTGGAGGACAAAGCAATTGTATGTTGCTTCTTTGAGCACCAAGAAACTAACTTATCTCCAAGAAACTAACTTATTCTTTGAGCATGAGTAGATCTTCTATCATCTAAATTACCTGCCCAATTTGCATCACTAAACACTTTGATTCTTGTGTCAGAAATAAAACCATAATACAAACCTTCATTTAGAGTACTCTTGATATATATGAGTACCCTTTGAGCTACAATCCAATGAGTTTTCTTTGGACAATGCATAAATTGTGATAAGACACCAATTGCATATGATAGGTCTGGTCTTGTCAAGGTAGCATAGATCAAATTACCTACCAAACTCATATATTTCTTCATGTCATTAAATTATTCTCCTCCATATCTGCTTAATTTATGATTTACCTCCAATGGTGTGGTTGAAGACTTGCAATCTTCCATGTTGAACTTGACCAAAAGATTCTTCAAGTATCTCTCTTGTGTAACAGATACTCCATGTTGAGTATACACAATCTACATTCCTAAGAAATAAGACAAGTTTCCCCAATCACTTATCTTAAACTCCTTCTCTATTTGCTTCTTAAGCTCCTTGATTCCTTGAGCATCTGTACCTGTGACAATAATATCATCAACATAAATACACATATATATGAACCCATCTTCACTTGCCTTCACTAGCAAGCTACTATCTGCTTTTGAAGCTTGATATCCACTTTCAAGCTTGTAATTCCATGCCCTTGGGGCATGCTTTAAACCATACAAAGCTCTCTTGAGCTTACATACATAATCTGATCCAATTGAATCCATGAAACCCTCTGATTTCTCCATGTAAACTTCATCTGCGATATATCCATTCAAAAATGCACTCTTCACATCTAATTGTGACAACTTCCATCCTTCACAACCAGCAATAGCAATTAGAGTTCTAATTGTAGACATCTTAGCAACTGGACTAAAGGTTTCATCATAATCTACCCGATAAGTTTGGGCATAACCTTTAACCACAAGTCTAGCTTTGTATCTAGACACCTCACCATTTGCAAACCTCATTGTCTTATACACCCACTTACATCTAATTACCTTCTGGTTCTTTGGTCTTGGCACCAATTCCAATGTCTCATTCTCAAGTAGAGCATCATACTCTTCTTGCATTGCCTTCTCCCAATTATGCTTTCCTTTAGCTTCTTGATATGTAGTTGGATCTTCTTCTGTCTTCACAATATAAGCATAATCTTTTGTTGTTAAGAAAGATGTATCATAGATATACCTCATAGGTTCTTTTCTTTCTCTCAAAGATCTTCTGACCTCTACACTTCTTGATGTCTCAGCCACATTTGATTCTGGATCAAATCTTGGCCTATCTTCATCATTGCCCTGCAATTTACTTTTACATTCAACATCATCAATATCTTCTTCATACACCTTTACTTTTGTCTTCCCTTTCCTTTGTATTTCTTCAACATCTGCATAATCATTTGTTGACCCTGTATACCATGTAATTTTCTCATCAAATGTAACATCTTTTGTAACAAGAAATTGCTTTATAGATGGACTCGAGAATTTGTAACCCATTTATCTATCATCATACCCAATAAACACATACTTCTCTGCTTTGGGCTCTAGCTTATGTTTTAATTGTGAAGGAACATAAGCATATGCCAAACATCCAAATACCTTACAATGATCAAGAGTAGGTTTCTTACCCCACCATGCTTCATAAGGTGTTCTACCATCCAAATCTTTGCAGGGTAACTTGTTCAAAAGGTATGTTGTAGTGTTGATAGCTTCTACCCATAAGTAATTTGGACAATTCTTCTCTTTCATCATTCATCTTGCAAACTCTACAAGAGTTCTATTTCTTCTTTCTGCAACTCCATTTTGTTGAGGGGAGTACCTAAGAGTTACTTCTCTTTTTATACGTGCATTCCACAAATAATCATCAAACTCTTTAGAAAAATATTCTCTCCCTCCATCTGGTCTCAACCTCTTGAGCTTTTGTCCTATAATCCTTTCTGCATAAGCATGATAATGTTTGAATGTCTTGAACACTTCAGACTATCCTTGATTACATAATGTGTAATCCATCTTGTTGCATCATCAACAAACAATACATAATATCTGTATCCATTTATGCTATAGTCCCTTGAAGGACCCCACACATCTGTATGAACCAACTCAAGCATGTTTGAATACTTGTATCCTGGTTTATTGTATGAACTTCTGTGAGCTTTACCTAATTGACAAGCTTCACACTTGTATACCATGTGTTGACCTTCAACATTCGGTAATCCAAGCACTACATCATTCTTTGACATTTCTTTTATAGCTCTCTCATTAAAATGACCTAGCCTTTTATGCCATAGGTCTAACTCAGAAATCTTTTGACTTCCATAAGTAAACAATGCATGTCCCACATTACCTTGGACTTTGAGAGTTAAAACTCTTACTTCTTTTTGACCTATAATGATGCTTCTATATCCCTGATTTGGATCTTGCACATAATCCTACACTTATCAAGTTTTAAGGAATAGTAGGAACATAAGTACCTTGCTTAAGAGTGTGCTTCCACTCTTTGTTTTCACTGATCCAAAGCTTTCCACTTTATGCTTGGTGTTATCTCTTGTTTGAATTCTATGTCCACTCACCTTTTCTTCCATATCAGTCATCAATGATATGTTGCCACTCAGATGATTGCTACATCTTGAGTCAATATAGAATACCCTTTGATCTTCTCCTATTGCTTCATGTGTTGAATTCAAGATGAGAGTCATGTCATCCTTCTAATTTGATGCATAATTATAATAGTTGTTATTATAGGACTGAGGTTGAAAGATTCTTCCACCTCCTCTAGCATATGAGGTCCTACCACCTCTTCCTCTGAAGTTACCTCTATGATTTCTATCTCCTCTACCTCTGTGATTGAAACTCTGATTATGACTCCCACCATTTTGATTATTATACCAACAATCATTTGCCAAATGATTTGTTCTGCCACAAATCCAACAAGCTCTAACATTATCTTTATTCTTACCTCCTCTTCCTTTACCTCTTGAATTAATCTTCCCTCTTGTGAAATTAACTTGGCTTGAAGATCCTTCATCATTAGTTGACTGCTTTCCTTTGACATTCTTTCTCTTGTCCTTGGAGTACATAGCTTGGATTGCACTCATATCACTATCTCCCTTAATGTCCTGCTCAAAAGTTAGCATTTGTCCTAGCAATTGATTAGGATCAAGAGTAAAATGATCTAATGATAATTCTATGGAAAATATGAAAGGCTTCCATTTCTCATCTCCTCTCATACCATAAGTATTTGTCTTACCAAGTTATCCTCTTCAATATCTTCATCTATTGCTCCCAAGCTATTTGTAATATCCTTCATTCTTGCTACATAATCAAAAATTGATTGTGAGCTCTTCTTCTTGAAGGTTGTGAACTCAGCCCATAATGAGGACTTCCTTGACTTAGTTGTATTTAATATGTTGCACTTTCTAATCCTCTAATATGAGGTAGAAGATAACCATTTATAGCCATGTAAATGATGCTTCTAGCTTGAGCATCCTTCTTCATCCAGTTCTTCAAATCTGCAAGCTCTTCCCTTGTTGGAACACTAGGATCTTCAAACTCAAGCTTTTCTTCTTCTCCTGTGATGAATACCATCAAATCTTTGCTCATGAGGTGTGCTTCCATCCTCATGGACCAAGCTAGATAGTTCTCCCTATCTGGCTTATCAATCTGCAAGCTTTCTCCCATCTTTGATCTTTGTCTTCTGCAAATGCTAAGATAAATCAATACGCTTTGTACCTTTAATGTAAAGCTTCAATCTTTCAGATTCTTTCGAGCTCAATCTTCACACTTCTTCAGGTTGTCTTCAAGAATTTAATCTTGTCCACCTTCAATTAGAAGAAACTTCAATGTCTCCAACAGTCGGGACTTCCAATGCTCTTTACTTCACTTTTGCATCTTTTGCTCTCATACCACTGATGGAGACCTCTAAATCTCCAAAGGCTTGATCTATACTAATTTAAGAACACCTCTATATCAATCATAGACCAAACTTTACACAAATGTTACCTTGATTTACAAAGTCATTCACAATCACTTCTTTGAGTGAAGTTTTTTCTTCTTCAAGAAGTCTGCTTCAGAGATTAACTTCATTACCTGCACATATCTTCAAATTTCTTCAATCTAATGATATAGATAACTTCACGTTCACGCTACCTTTTCACAATTATAGCATCCATTAGATCTTCAAAAGAATCATTAAAACTTCTACGGTTGATTTCTCAGAGCACAAGTCCCGTTTTGCTAAATTCTTTTAGCCATAGCTTCCTCACCTTCCAAATTAGATTTTGAATGCTCAATCATCAAGAACTTTACACTTTGCACTGAGATCCAAGCAAAACATTGACACAAAAAAGTGTGCGACTCTGAGAGTTCTATCTGCGGACTTTACATATACATGTTCCTATTGATCATGCACACAACCTGAAAGGAATTAGACCTTAAAACTTTGAACATATCTTGATTAGCTTCTAGATTAGATGTGTAAAAAAGATTTCTTGATCCACTTGATCAGGCTAAGAGAAATCAGAGAAAGACTTGATGCTAACTCAGAAAGATGACTCTCTACACATCTATCTCATGGAAATCTTTCTTCTAATGACTCTCACACCTATTTCTTTACACTATTGAATTATATACATATGATTCTAAACTCATCCCACATCTATTACATTACTCCTTATCATTCTAATGATCATCTATACTCATAGTAGAAGAATTTTCATCTGTAATGTACATATGTATACAAGCTACATTTCTGAGATCTCTTCACTTTCTTCAATGACTTCTTTGGCTTGATTTTGTTTTCTAACTTGCTTCAAGTTCTTCATAATCACCAATTAGGGATTGCTTTGCTCCAACAGTAACTGCACAGTTCAAGACTATTGTGAGCAAAAATGTATAGTGCAATTGTGGTAGACAAAGATACAATCCTTCCAATCATATGCAGGAATGCAATAGAAGTGCCTTGAATGTGAGTACAAATATCATTCCCTGATGCCAATAAACTTGAAAGCCAAAATTAGTCAAACAACATTATGTGATCTTAATCTTGTCTTTTTGGGATAGATGGATGGATGCTCCAAGAGACTGAGTAGGTACTACTAAAGCTGCTTTGTACCAGCCCTCTTTTGCTTCAGAGTTGATAAGTAGACCTTCTTAGCTTTCCAATAACACCAAAAAATGGCCTATGTACTTTGGAAGTGGTGTGTGTAATGATTGAACCAAAACAGATAGCTTTGAAGTTCACAAACTCAAGAAAACCTTCTATTTATGTCTTGATACCTGCTGGATGTTTTACTCAGTGTGACCAGCACAATAGAAATTGATAAAATTCCTTCTAGGGGTATTTAACTAGCTTAGTAAGCTACCATTTGAAAGTGTAATGATGTAAAAAGATAAAGTATGCTAAGAGAAATCAATTTAGCAAGTTTAGTTATACCCTCGACTTTTTAGGACTGTAGCAGAAATTGACCAGAGTTCACCTCGACGCAGATTTCTCTGAAATGGCTGAATATAATTACTTCAAACTTTGATAGCATGTAGAAGACTTTGAGTTGAATCCAAAAAGCTTTGAATCACTTGATTTGGTGAAGAATTGACCGAGATATGCCCTTGACAAGTTGACAGACATTTGAGTAGACTAACAGAGAACTCAGAGATGAATGATGTAAATGTATCTATTAATGAACAATTGTATATAATCCCATTGGCATGAAAAACATTGCCTAATGGTGTAGAGAGGTGTAGGCTATAGTATCGTCTTCACACAGACTCAAAATCAGTAGAATGAGGCTCGGGAATGATCTCTCTTACCCGCGACTTTTCATGTTCACTTTTATATGTAATGAGTGAATATTTGAATTCAAATTCAAATTTTGGCTCCCTATGATCAAGCTCCTAAATGCTTGGAGATATTCCTTCAATCAAATGAACTACTTTTCCACGACTCACTTTGGTAGGTGATTACAAAAGATTCTAAGTCAATTTGACTTTTACAATGAGGTAAAGTGGTAATTAACCACTAGCATATGTTCCTATGCTTCTTCATGTATGTGTAGACTTTAATGCATCCTTTGAGCCAAATGTGTAGGCTTGCAATTTACACCAACAGCTCCCCCTCAAGCCAAACATTTTGTCTTAAGTCTTCATCTTCAATCTTCAAGTATATCCTGCAATCCAATCATGGATTTGAATCTGCAAAGTTTTGTTCCATCCAAAGCTTTAGTCAACAAATCTGCACATTGCATGTTGGTTGATACATAGGTAAGTTGAATGTCCTTGCTTATCAACTTTTCTCTCACATAATGATAATGGACCTCTATGTGTTTGGTCCTAGCATGATAGATAGGATTAGCTGCAAGGTGAAGAGAACTTGTATTATCTCCAAATATTATTAGAGACCTAGTATATAAGCCCAATTCTGTATACAAAAGCTTAATCCAAATTGCTTCTTGTGTGGCATTAGCCAGTCCTCTATACTCTGCCTCTGTGGAAGACAAAGCAACAGTAGGTTGCTTCTTTGAAGACCATGAAATTGGTTTGTCACCTGCAAAAGAGATATATCCAGAAGTGCTCCTCTTATCATCCTTGCATCTTGCCCAATCTGCATCTGAATAAATTTTGATATCAATATCTGAAGTGTAAGGGAAATACAAACCATGGTTCTGTGTACCCTTGAGATACTTCAAGATTCTCTTGGCAGCCTCTAAGTGAGGTATCCTTGGCTTGTGCATAAATTGACTTAGCACACTTACTCCATATGCAATATCAATTCTTGTAAGAGTAGCATAGTTCAAGCTACCCACCATGCTTTGATAACCTGTAATGTCTTTGACTTCATCACCTTCATGGGCACGTAGCTTTAGGTTTACCTCCATTGGAGTGCTTGCTACTTTAGCATCCTGCAAGTGAAACTTCTTCAACATATCCTATATATACTTTTTCTTAGTAATGTATATCCCTGAATTAGTGTAAACTAATTCAAGCCCTAGAAAATACTTCAATAAACCAAGATCATTGATCTTGAACTCCTTCACCATCTGGCTTTTGATATACCTGATTCCATTGACATCATTACCTGTAATTATGATGTCATCAACATAAACACAGAGATATATTACTTCTGAATTACTTCTCTTAATGAACAAAGAAGTGTCAGCCTTGCTCATGACAAAACCTTGGTCTTGGAGGTATGTAGTTAACCTGTAATTCCATGCCCTAGGTGCCTGCTTCAATCCATATAAAGCCTTTTTTAATTTGCAAACATAAGTTACCTTCTTAGGGTCCTCATAGCTAGAGGTTGTGACATATAAACTTCTTCTGAAATCCATCCATTCAAGAAAGCATTCTTGACATCCAATTGGTACATATTCCAATTCTTTGATGCAGCCACACTTACCAACACTCTGATGGTTGGCATCTTGGCCACAGGTGAGAATGTCTCCTCATAGTCAATGCCTTGGGTTTGTGCAAAACCCTTAGCTACCAATCTGGCTTTGTACCTATTAATTGTTCCATCAGAATTTCTTTTCAACTTATAGATCCATCTGGATCCTATTACCTTCATAGAATCCTTCTTGGGTCCTAACTCTCATGTGTCACTCTCCTTGAGTGCTTCAATCTCCTCATCCATAGCTTCTTTCCATTCTGATTTGGTTATTGCTTCTTCATATGAACCTGGTTCTTCATTTGACAAATCTTTGGCAAGATAAATTGAATGTTTAGTAACAAGAGATGTATCATACCCATATCTGATAGGTTTCTTGCTTTCTCTTTGAGATCTTCTGATTGATTGAGTTGAAGATTCAGGTATGTCTTCAAGCTTCTTCATCTTCATTTTTCCCTTGGACTTCCATGCCTTGAATTCTTCAAGGTTGATAGTGTCTTCATCATCTAAACTTGAGTCTTCATTCTGAGTAGGTTCCTCCTTTGCAAGTTTTGGAAATTCCTCTTCCAAATCATAGGGTAATTTGACCTTCCTGCATTCATTCTCATACCAAGAATCATTTTCATCAAAAATCACATCTCTGCTTACCATAAATCCCTTATTGGTAGGATTATAAAACCTGTAACCTTTTTTATTTAAATCATACCCAATGAAAATGCATTTTTCAGCCTTTGGGTCTAGCTTACCCCTTATCTGAGAAGGAATGTGCACATATGCTACACATCCAAATATTTTGCAGTGATCTAATGATGGTCTCTTACCATGCCATGCTTCATAGGGTGTCATACCATCAAGTGACTTAGATGGTAACCTGTTTATGAGGTAAGTGACAGTAGAAACACTCTCTGCCCATAGATAGTTAGGTAACTTCTTCTCATTAAGCATAGATCTAGCTGTCTCAACAATTAACCTATTTCTTCTTTCAGCTACCCCATTCTGTTCAGGAGAATACCTTCTGGTTATTTCTCTTTTGATACCTCTGTCCTGCAAGAAGTCTTCAAACTTATTGGAGAAGTACTCACCTCCTCCATCTGACCTTAGCCTCTTCAAATTCCTTCCTGTCTGATTTTCAACTAATGCAAGATATTTCTTAAAACAATTAAATACCTCATCCTTATGCTTCATGAAGTATAATACAATCCATCTGCTATAATCATCAATGAAAGACACATAGTACCTTGATCCTGAGACTGAGGGGTCTTTGCTAGGTCCCCAAACATCTGTGTGTACAAGCTCTAGATAGTCTTCATGCATATATCCTTTCTTGGAGAAGGGTAACCTGTGAGACTTACCAAATTGACAAGCACCACACTTGTAAATCATATGTTGCTTGGATACATTAGGTATCCCAAGCACACATTGGTCCCTGCACATTTGTTTCAAGGTTCTTTCTCCTATGTGCCCTAACCTTTTGTGCCAAATCTCAAGGTGTTTGATCTTTATAACTGTATAGTGCAATATTCTTTGTATCTTCCAACTCAAAAGTGAAAAGTCTACCTGATTTTTCTCCTTTAGCAATCCTCTTGAACCCATGTCTAGGGTCCTCCACATATGCTCCATATTGATTGAATCTGACCTGCAAACCTTTCTCCACAATCTGACCAACACTCATCAAATTTTTGGTAATGGTTGGTACATAGAGTACCCTGCTCAACAAATTCTGATTACCATCACAAGTCTTAACATTTCCAACTTTAACTACTGAATGCTTTGTATCATCACCTGTTTGGACTTGATGTTTACCTTTTGATTCCTCAAGATCAGAGAGTAGTGCCACATTGCCAGCCACATGATTTGAGCACCCTGAGTCAATGTAGAATAGGTGGTCATCATTTGTACCTGACTTTGAAGTCATGTTCATGATCAGAAGAGAGTCATCATGCTCCTCTGTGTAGTTGTTGTAGTCCTTTCTGGTTTTGAATCCTCCTTGGTAGTTGCCATTGTAATTGTTGTTGTAATTGTTGTTGTGGCCTTGGTGATGGTTGAACCTTCCTCTTGACTGTGAGTATCCACCTCTTTGGTAGCCTCTTCCTCTCTGATTTTTGTAATTCCTGAAACACTCATCTGTAGTATGATTTGATAAACCACAAATGTTGCATGGTGATGAGTTATAGGGTCTCCCCCTACCTTGCTTACCTCCTCTGCCCCTTCCTCTTGAAGATCTACCTCTCTCTGCATAATTGGCTTGGGAGGTAGAACCTTCATCTTCCATTTTTTTTGCTCTTGCCTTTATCCTTAGACTTCTTATCAATGTATAGGGCAGAAGAGTTATTACCTTTGGATGTATCTCCATTCTTGGTGAGCTTTGCTTCATGTGTAAATAGTTGTCCCATGAGAGTTGTAAGATCTGGAGTGTGCATGTCCATGTAGAGATCCATTGCAGTGGTGAAGCTTTCCCATTTGTCATCAGCCTTGATTCCATTCCTCACTTGCCTTACAATTTGTTCTTCTTCAATCTCTTCTCCTATGCTTGCTAACTGCTCTGCAACATCTTTGATCTTGGTCAAAAATTCTGAAACAACTTGCTTAGGTTGCTTCCTTAGTGTTGTGAATTCAATCCACAACTGATTTTTCCTAGCCCTTGTATTGGAGGAAAAGTATGATGACAAGATTTCCCAAGTTTCTTGGGATGTCTTACAATTTCTGATATGTGGCAAAAGAAAGTCAGAGATAGAGTTGAGTAAATAAGACCTTGCCAATGCATCCTTAGCACACCATGTGTTGAGTTTTTCTTGTTCTTCCTTGGTTGGTAATCCTCTTGCTTTGAATGAGGGCAATTCCTCATCTCCTGAGATGTATCCATAGAGACTCCTTCCTTGTAAGTAGTTCTTCATCCTTAGAGACCAAGCTTGATAGTTGTTCCTGTCCAATTTATCAATAAATGAAGGAAAACCATCTCCCATTTTACCTTAATTTGCTCTGATACCACTGTTGGGATAGATGGATGGATGCTCCAAGAGACTGAGTAGGTACTGCTAAACCTGCTTTGTACCAGCCCTCTTTTGCTTCAGAGTTGATAACTAGACCTTCTTAGCTTTCCAATAACACCAAAAAATGGCCTATGTACTTTGGAAGTGGTGTGTGTAATGATTGAACCAAAACAGATAACTTTGAAGTTCACAAACTCAAGAAAACCTTCTATTTATGTCTTGACACCTGTTAGATGTTTTACTCAGTGTGACCAGCACAGTAGAAATTGATAAAATTTCTTCTACGGGTATTTAACTAGCTTAGTAAGCTACAATTTGCAAGTGGAATGATGTAAAAAGATAAACTATGCTAAGAGAAATCAATTTAGCAAGTTTAGCTATACCCCCGATCTTTTAGGACTGTAGCAAAAATTGAACAGAGTTCACCTCGACGCAGATTTCTCTGAAATGGCTAAATAGAATTACTTCAAACTTTGATAGCATGTAGAAGACTTTGAGCTGAATCCAACAAGATTTGAATCACTTGATTTGGTCAAGAATTGAACGAGATATGCCCTTGACAAGTTGTCAGACTTTTGAGTAGACTAACAAAGAACTCAGAGATGAATGATGTAAATGTATCTATTAATGAACAATTGTATACAATCCCATTGGCATGAACAACATTGCCTAATGGTGTAGAGAGGTGTAGGCTATAGTATAGTCCTCACACACACTCAAAATCAGTAGAATGAGGCTCGGGAATGATCTCTCTTACCCGCGACTTTTCATGTTCACTTTTATATGTAATGAGTGAAGATTTGAATTCAAATTCAGATTTTGGCTCCCTATGATCAAGCTCCTAAATGCTTGGAGATACTCCTTCAATCAAATGAACTACTTTTCCACGACTCACTTTGGTAGGTGATTACAAAAGATTCTAAGTCAATTTGACTTTTACAATGAGGTAAAGTGGTAATTAACTACTAGCATATGTTCCTATGCTTCTTCATGTATGTGTAGACTTTAATGCATCCTTTGAGCCAAATGTGTAGGCTTGCAATTTACACCAACATGTCTAGCACTACCACATCCACAAAAACCTGATGCATCTCGTTTCTCAACACTGCAACGTTCACACAAACCTGATAAAGCATGTTTCTTAAATTTTGAATATTGTGGCTACAAATACTTCGAAGATGTGATGGAGCTCCAAACAACTTGGAGAGGGAAACACGCTAAGGATTTGTATATCCCATAACCTTCTAAAGCAAGGGGGGATTTTTTCAAAATCTTTGAGCATCAGATCAACATTATCCACACGTTCAAAGGAGTACTCAACTCCTCTTGCTTGTTCTTGAATTTCCTCCACGCTTGAAGGAATAGACCAGATATGAAGAGGAAAACCTGATCTATCAATACAATTGCATACATCGAAGATAAGAAAACATGAAGCAAACTTTGCAATTCAATGCATCGTTGAATGCATCCAACTCCTAAGTCCAGGTATAAATATCTTTAAATTTAGTGACAATAATTGTTCCTCTAAACAATTATAGACTAGAAAAAAACGAAATGGAATGCTAATTTTTTTGCCCTAAATAGGCTACGAAAAAATTGAAGATGGACATATCTATTCAAGCTCTCATCCGCAGGAATCCAAATAGAAAAGAGTCAGAGAAGTTTTCCATTATCTTTCAGACATGAGTAGTTGATGATGGGATCAACAAAAACATAAGCAAAGAGAAAAGCAAGGTCACATTCTATTGCTCCCACACTCAAGTAGATGCAGAAGAGGGATCACAAGGAAGATAATGAATTTAGCATACATTGCCCTAAAGATATGACATCCATGTACCCTAAAACCATGCTTGTGTGGGAGACCACGGATGACAAAAACACAACAAGACAGTGCCTGTGCTCAGATCAAGAACAAGCAAGGCTGCACCCCTTTCTCTATCTAAGTTCATGCATAAGAAGAATGGCTTATCTAGATAACAGAACCTTTTGTAGAAATTCAAGGCAATGGTGTTAACACAAGCAAGCACAATACCAACTTTCCATGCAAACATGAGTAGTAGAAATTTCTAGGGCATAATCTTTCCTACTACTCCAATTGGATCATGTAAAGTTTGAACAAAATGTGCTCCATTAGCAAGAACTTTTGAAACCCCTAGTGTTGTCTAATTTACCAAGATAGCAACAATAGACTAAGCTCACTTGATCCCAAGGAAAAAGGAGGAATAAATGGATAGTAAGCAGAGTTCATGAAAGAACTTGGAGAAGCTTGTAAGAGGTAGAAAAGTGAGTTGCGAAGCGATGAAGTTTGGTCCAGCCAACCAGCACAAGACCAGCCCTTCAGCTTATGGAGACTCAACTAGACCTTATATGCATGTGATACGGGCAATAAAATGCACTATGTACTTTGGAGCTTCAACGAGAAACATTCGATACAAAATAGGTAGGTTTGCACATTGACTAGCTCAAAAAACTTACTATCTTTGGATGAGACAATGAACTTTAAATGCTCATATTGACCAATGTGATTACAATTAAAAACAATAGTTTTATGGGAGTGATACACATAGGAATGAGTGTATAGAATGCACAAGAGTACAAGAAATAAGAAAAATATGCTTTTGGAATGAATCAAACATTCAATAGTGGTACCTCCTATTTTTCATGAATACATAGAGATTGATCCTAAGATAGAAAAACTAGGATTTCTCCCAATCTATTGAACCAAATGCTTTTCAATTTTACAGGCATAAACTAAACATTAATATCTTTCTAATGAGCTATGTCCTATTCGATTTGGAGCTATGTAGAGAGAGCAACAGCCTTTGCAAGCTCATTGTTGGCGAAGAAGATGATGTCGAAAAATGAAGGAGCAAGACAATGATGGTCACAAGTGTATGTATATTGCTTCCATGTATTGTGGTTTGAAGTCTTTATATAGACTTGTTAAGTGCTTTGCAAGTTCTACAAGTGGATTTTGAATTCAAATGAAGGTGGTAAGAATTGTTGGAGGGAATCAATTCACTTTCCTACAATCTAGGAAAAGTGAAGATCTAGTTTGATCTACTTTTAGGTGATTGCTCAATTAATTACATGCAAATCAACCACCTCAAATTCATGGAATTTTGACTCTCTTTTTATAATTTTACATGTGTAAAGCTCTAGGCTTTTACAACAGTAAATGAACCATCAAAAATCTCTTAAAAAAATACAATAAATGAGCATAGGTAAAAGAACTCTCCAGCAAATATTCTTTTGATGTAATCCAAGCGAAAGCTTTTGATGTAGATCAAATCCACTTAAAGCATAGTGTAAGATTGATGTTCCAATAGCTCCCCCTCAAGCTAAAGTATGCTTGAGTCTTCATTCTCTAATAGATTGAATACCTGCGACAACTTTGAATATACAAAGCTTTATTCCATCAAGTGCCTTCATCATCATATCTGCTACTTGCTTTTCAGTTGGAAAAAGAGAAATGTCAATCTCCTTTGCCATGAGCTTCTCTTTGATGAAGTGGTACTATACTTCTATGTGTTTGGTTCTTCCATGGAAAATAGGGTATACCGCTAGATGCATGGAACTTACATTATCTCCAAATATGTGAGGTTTGGAACTCACAACTCCCAAATCTATATATAATGCTTATAACCATATTGCCTCTTGAGTTGCTATGGTCAAACCTCTGTACTCGGCTTCAGTTGAGGATAAAGCAACTATTGGTTGCTTCTTGGAACTCCATGACACTATCTTTGAACCTCCAAATGCTAAGTAACCAGAGGTACTTCTTCTATCATCCTTAGCTTGTGCCCAATCTGCATCTGAATAGATTTTGATATCCAAATCTAAAGAGTAAGGATAGTACATACCTTCATTAAGGTACTTGAGTTCTCTCTTAGCTACATCCATGTGTGGTCTTCTTGGAGTGCATGAATGGGCTTAGCACTCCTATGCTATATGAGATGTCTGCTCTTGTATGAGTAGCATATATGAAGCTAGCCACCAAGCTTTGGTACTCTTTAATGTCTTCAATTTTCTCACCTTCATAAACACTAAGTTTATGATTCATCTCCAAAGGCGTACCTGTAGGTTTAGTGTTCTCGATTTTGAACTTAAGAAGTAGATCCTCAATGTATCTTCTTTTAGTTAAATACATTCCTTCATTTGTGTATATCACCTACATACCTAGAAAATATGTGAGCTCACCTAAGTCACTGATTTTGAACTCCTCTTGCATGTGTCTCTTGATACTTTGAATGCCATACAGATCATCACCTATCATAATAATATCATCTACATATACACATAGATAGATAACCTCATTGTGATCACTTTTGATGAATAGAGAAGGATCTGAGTTGCTAGATCTGAACCCTTGATCTTGAAGGTATGTAACCAACCTGTAATTCCAAGCTCTAGGAGCTTGTTTCAATCCATACAATTTTCTTAAGTCTACAAACATAAGTATGATTAAGGTTTTCAAAACCTAGAGGTTGTGACATGTATACCTCTTCACTTATCCAACCATTTAGAAATGTGTTTTTTACATCAAGTCGGAGGAGTTTTCAATTCCTTGCAACAACTACACTTATCAATGTTCTAATTGTAGTCATCTTTGCAACTGGTGAGAATGTTTTCTCATAGTCTATACCATGAGTTTGTGAGCATCCTTTGGAAACTAATCTTCCCTTATACCTCCAAACTAATCCATTTGAATTTCTTTTAACTTTATATACCTATCTGCAACCAATTACCTTTTGATTTGGTAACATTGGAACCAAATCCCATGTGCCCATCTCCTTCAATGCATCTATTTCTTCTTTCATGGCCTTTTCCCAATTAGGGTTTCCCTTTTCCTCTTCACAGGTTGAGGGTTCCTTTGAAATTGAGTGTTTTTCCAAGTAGATTGAATGCTTTGTAACAAATGTGGAATCATACCCATACCTTTCTTGTTGTTTCTTCTCTCTTGTTGATCTTCTAGGTGCTTGTTTGGAGCATTCTCCAACCTCTTGCATCTTTGCTTTGCCTCTTGACTTCCATAGCTTGTAATCCTTTTCCCTTTCATCTTGGTCATCATCTGTATCACTTTTTGGATCCTGGACCTGTATCTTCATCATACCAACATCTGTGTTCTTCAAACATAACATCTCTACTTGTAGTGAATTGCTTGCTTGAAGGATTATAGAACCTATAACCCATCTGAGTTAAGTCATAGCCAATAAACATTGCCTTTATTTCCCTTGCATCTAGCTTTAGCTTACCTGTTATTTGTGATGGTACATGAATATAAGTTAAACAGCCAAACACCTTGCAATGTCCAAGACTAGGTTTTCTTCCATACCATGCTTCATAAGGAGTCACACCTTGAAGTGATTTGGATGGTAGTCTATTGACAAGGTAGATAGTAGTTGAAATAGCCTCTGCCCATAGATAATGTGGCAACCTCTTCTCTTCATGCATTATTCTGGCTGATACAAACAATTTCTTGTTTCTCCTCTCTACAATTCCATTCAGCTGAGGAGAGTACCTGGTAGTCACTTCCATTTTTCCAAGCCGCATAGTTGTGTCGATCAAGCTTCTCAACCATTGAGGTAAAACCGTCACCCATCTTGATCTAGCTCTAATAGCACTAAAACAACTTGGAGAAGCTTGTAGGAGGTAGAAAAGTGAGTTGGGAAGCAATGAAGTTTGGTCCACCCAACAGGCACAAGATCAGCCCTTGAGCTTATGGAGACTCAAATAGACCTTATAGGCATGCGATAAGTGCAATAAAATGCATTATGTACTTTGGAGCATCAAGGAGAAAGAGTCGATACAAAATAGATAGGTTTGCACATTGACTAGCTCAAAAAACTTACTATCTTTGGATGAGATAATGAACTTCAAATGCTCATAGCGAGCAACATGATTACAATTAGAAAATATCCTTTTATGGGAGTGATACATATACGGTTGAGTGTATAGAATGCACAAGAGTACAAGAAATAAGGAAATTATGCTTTTGGAATGAATCAGACACTCAAGAGTGGTACCTCCTATTTTTTAGGAATACGTAGAGATTGACCCCAAGACAGAACAACTGAGATTTCTCCCTATCTACAAATGCAAATGCTTAATAATTTTAGGAGCATAAACTAGACAATGGGTCATGTTGCATCCAATTTAGAAAGAGCACCAACCTCTACAAGCTTATTGTTGGCGAAGAAGATGATGCAGGAAAATGAAGGAGCAAGACAGTGTTGGTCACAAGTGTATGTGTATTGCTTCCATATATTGTACAAGTAATTTGAAGTCTCTATATAGATTTTTCAAGTGCTCCACAAGTTCTACAAGTGGATTTTGAGTTCAAATGAAGGCGGTAAGAGGTTGCTGGAGGGAATCAATTCACTTTCTTACAATCTAGGAAAATTGAAGATCTAGTTTGATCTACTTTTAGGTGATTGATTGATTGATTAAATGCAACTCAACCACCTCAAATTCATGGAACTTTGGCTCTCTTTTTATACTTTTACATGTGTAAAGCTCTAGCCTCTTACAACGGTAAATGAACCATCAAAAATCTCTCAAAAAAATACAATAAATGAGCATAGGTAAAAGAACTCTCCAACGGATATTCTTTTGACGTAATCCAAGCGATAGCTTTTCATGTAGATCAAATCCACCTCAAGCATAGTGTAAGCTTGATGTTCCAATAGTTCATGGTCCTGGATGTGGAATTGTTATGAAGGAACTCTAGACCATGGAAGATTTCTCTTAATCTCTTCTAGTTTTGCTCCGATGGTGAGGTCATACCTTTTCCGAATGCCTAGTACTAGAAGGAGACAGTACAACTAAAGAGGATAGATAAATCTCCAATCCAAGACTCAAGTACTTCCAAAGAAACTGCTATAAAATCTATAACATCTTGATACACATCCATCTAAAAGATTGCGAATAGGTGCATTCTCCACAAGATGAAGACCTTCAAGAGTGGAATCTTCCCTGTCTAGTAAGGACATGCTCCCTCCTTTCACCCTTCACCTCTACACAAATTGTCTTCCTATTGAAGCTGACAAATTCCCAAAGTTTGTTCATAGGGTTTGTCACTCTAGCACAATGGTGAGTACCAACGTGAGGAGCTTCACCTCATAAATGTCAATCCGTGGAGACGTGAGGACTAGTATGAAGACTATGAGCAAGTGATGGCACAAGTGCGTGAGTGAAAGCACACAAGCATGCACACACATACACACACACGCGCGCACAAGGTAAGAGCAAAGAGTGGAACAATGGAAGATCTTCAATTGCAAAAGAGCTCTCTTACAAAGCTGAAATCTACAACAAGCTAACCTCAAAAATGAGCTCTCCAGCCCTTTTTATAGTTTTTTGAGTGGTTTTAGCCCTGTTCAGACTGTGTCTGGCCTAGTTAAAAAATAGGTTCTAGGGCTTATTTGGGGGCTCAAACGGAGTCTAAAAATTATGAAAATTTGTAGGATGATGCTTCTAATACTCCTCAAGCTCAAGGACTCCTCGGCTTGAACAAAATGGACTTACAAGAATAGAAAATGGTATTTACAATGGTTTTTAGTGATGAAAATCACTATATTTATAGGGATTTCTTCTGAAATTTTGACAGGTGCTTCTTGGAGCTCCCTACTAGCTCGTTCTTCTTGTGTGTCCACTTCTTTGATGTCCTTCCATGCTTTATCCTTGACCTTGAGCTTCAACACTCCCCCCCCTCTTGAGTCTGTCGTCCCTGACAGACCCTCGTTGTGGTGGTTGTTCCATGTAGTACGTTGAGAGGTAGTGTCCTTTACGTCCAACAAGAGTGATCCATCTTCCCAATGTAGCTTGGTCGTTTGTCTGTTTCTTCACTTTGCCACTACTAGCTCTTGCAATTTGTAGTCCCTTTCTATATACTTCTTCCTTGTATGTATTCCATCTTGATGGTGCATTTGTGAGCTATCCAAAACTGCTAGTTGCTCAAAGGAGATGGTCAATGTTGTTTATGAGCAACTCTCGGTGGTGGATGGCTTCCTTGCTCTTGTAGTGGTCACCCTGATGTCTTTTGATTCGTCCAAAGATGGCTTTCATAGTTTCCATGCCAAGTACTTGTAACCCATAATGTATGATGGGTAAGTGCATTAGTGCATGGGTTGAACAAAATATGTGCCTTGTGTATGGCCTTGTAATGTGGCCCTATGTATGCGTACTTGGAAAATGCATGAGAAGAAGTATGGTGCAAGAGATTGGATCTTCAGCTAAGTGCTCAAGGGTATGCTGACGAAGAGGTTTCCTAATCTATCATGGTTATAGTGTTGTTGAAGCATACATGTCTTACCATGGTGAAAGGTCTGTTGATATTCATCTCTTCATGTTGTAGTTCCATTATGGTGTTTGACCATCGGCTTGTCTTTTTTGTTGATGGATGTCCTGGCTGATGGTTCACTGATGAGCGTCTTCAAGCACAAAGCTTGTCCATTTTTTGTTTCTTCTTCTTCTTCTTCTTCTTCTTTTTTTTTTTTGTTGAAGAAGAAGAAGAAGAAAGAGGTTAGTATCAAAAACATATTTTACATGTGGAAATTGTGTCTCATGTGCCTGGGATTTCTCAATTCTGTCTATGCACGACCATGTAATGTGGCCCTATACTGATGCATACTTTGGAAATGCATGACCTGAATGGTGCAAAAGACAGGGTTATGCCAAAGGCACATGGTTGTTGCTGGTCGAGGCTTTTGATGTTACTTGCATACTTGATTCATTCTTTGATTGGAGTTGTCAATTGGATCTCGAAATGATGTAATCCTCCTGATTGGAACCCATTTTAGAATAGTATTTGGCCCTGTAGAGATCACCTCAGGCCACTTCATCTATGGATGTTTTCCAAACTGTGGTATCCAGTGTGGTTGGCTCTTTGGTTATCTGGATGCTGCTGGTGCTTTTGGCTTCCAAACCCATATCCTTGATGATTGCCTGCTTACTTTTGAATAAGAGTTGAGTTTATGTTCTTTTATGCTTTGTGCTTGGTTCTTACCCTTCTCGCTCCTTGGCTTCTTTGTTGAGATGGAGAGCATAGGTCTTTGTGCATGTACAAGTCCTTTGGGAACCCACACGTGTAATTGTCCTTGTTGAGCTCCAACTAGTTTCTTAGGTACCCAAATTTGTCGAAAACCTTGTCGTTGAGTTGGCCCTGGTTGCTTGGTTCTTTTCTTTGCACGGTTGGCTTGCCTGAGTGGGAATTGTGTTGGCAAGGCTCGAGGTCGCTCTCCTTTTTGTACCCAGATGTGCTTCATGCTCGGAGCTGCGTTGTTCTTGATTTCTCTTAGTCGATTTGGTATAGTGGTTGTCATGTACTGATTCAATTGCCTTTTTGGTTGATTAGTTGTGACAACATGAGTCTTCAGACAAGAGGAGTCAGCTTGTCTTTGAGTCTATGCTTTCAAGATCAAGTCCTTCTAGGTCATAGAGCTTTTGACACACACAACATCTTGTTCATGAAGATTGGTCTTAGAGGAACTGAGAGAGTGTGTGGTGCCATGATCTGTGAGCATGCAATTGGCTAATTCTAATGTAATGCATTGTTCTTGTACCCAAACTTGGAGAAGTTGACTTCTTAGGTTCAAGTTGACTGCATGGTCATAAATCCAATCTTGACCTAGGACAAGTGGCTCTGTAAGGTCCGCATCGTGACACACTAGCATTTTGACTTTTATTGGAACATCTTGAAGGTAGATGGGAAGTTCCACCTCGCCCAAACAAGGGGTTTCCACACCTCCCAATCCTATGAGATATGCTTCTATGGGCTTGATGTCCACTTGCAAGTCTTGGCAGTGTGAAAGTCTAACTGCACTAGTTGCTGCACCTGAGTCAACCAATGCTTTTACAGTCCTTGCACTCTTTCCTCGTCCTACCTCTAGGGTCACAAAGGGGCATCGGTCAATTATTCGAGAAGTAGTTAGGTCTGATTTTTGGCACATGTCCATGTGATATTTTGGGGCTTTTGTGTTGACATCTAGGCCTAATCGCCGTAACTTATTTCTTCTGATGCGCTCTCTAGCCTCTGCTTGTGCTTCTACTCTAACCCTTAACTCCTCTTCTTTTCGCTTCTTAGCAGTGTTGAGTCTCATTAGCATTTCCTCTGTAAGAGGTTCTTGATATAACTTGACTCGACAACCACTTATATAGTTCAGCAAGATATCACCTTCTAAAGTGGCCAATTGAACTGCACCACTAGTGGAGATTCTATTAATGATCATGGGTCCATATCCTCATTTCTCCAATTTGCGGGCATGTTGTTTTCGTGTATAAACAGGCACCAGATCTCCTTCTTTCAATCCTTTGTCCTTTACATGGGCATCGAAGTATGCCTTTTGTCTTTTCTTTGCAACATAGATGCCTATTGCTTCTCGTAGCCTCGTCTCACCTAAGCGTTCTAGATCAAAGATCCTGGAGGACAATTCATGTCCGTTCCACTCATGCTCCTGTGCTACTTTCAGGGCTGGGATTAGGAAATCCAATGGTAGCACAACATTCTGTCCGAAGACCATCTGAAATGGGGTAGCATTGAGTACTGTTTTGTAAGCGACTCGGTAAGCCCAAACAGCATGATGAAGCTGTTTGTCCCAATCAGAGCGTTTATTATTTACGAGTTTTGTCAATACGTTACATAGGATCTTATTCGTGCTCTTGGCTTGTCCATTGGCTTGTGGATGATAAGGGGCAGACTTCTTGTGTATCACCATGAATTCTTGAAGGAGATTTTCAATGACCTCGTTCAAGAAGTGCGTACCTCTATCGCTAACCAATTCTATTGGTAACCCATATCTAGTGAACACGTTTTCGAATAAGAACTTAGCCGTTGTTTGAGCATCATTCTTTGTTGTGGCTTTTACTTCTACCCACTTGGTAAGGTAATCACTGGCTACAATAATGTATTCTGCATGGGAGTTTCTAGTTGGGGGGTTAATAGGACCAACAAAGTCTATACCCCACTTCGAGAATGCGCGTTCTCCCATCATTGGCCTCAAAGGCATTTCATCTTTTCTGATCGGATATTGTGATCGTTGAAATGTGTCGCATTTCTTCACATAGGTATGCGCATCCATATGAAGAGTAGGCCACCAAAGTCCTGAGAATAGAATGGTCTTTATTACTCTGTCGGGCCCAAAGTGTCCACCTGCAACACCACTATGTGCAGTTTCTAGGACTTTCAAATAATCTGATTCGTGAACGCATAGTCTTAGGTAACCATCTTTGCCTCTCCGATATAAGTTGTCTCCTACTAAGGCATAGTCCTGAGCTTCTTGCTCCATGCTTCTTCTTCGTGCTAGGCTAGCCTCATTGGGTAATGCTCCTGATCTCATGAATTCTACCAATGGAGCACTCCAATCTGGAATTAACGACACGTGATAAAGAGTGGCATGCTCCACTGGGGGTCTCTCTTTGCACGATGGGCAATTCTTAATCCACTCATGAATTTCCTTGTCCATGCTAGGCCAATACACTCCTAAACGTTGTAGATTCTGCAATGTTCGTTGTTTAGAATAGTGATTTCCTAGCAATCCTTCATGGGCTTGTTGCAACCAACTACTATGTTCATCATCCTTGACACAACAAGCTAATACACCATTTGTCTCTTGTTTGTACATACTTCCTGCCAATATTTGATATTTTTGTGATCTTACAATTTCTTCTTTGTTTGTTTTCACAGTCTTGTTTGCAGGTCCGAAGGTTAGGACTGGTACTAACTTATTTGCCCATTTAGGAACAACTTCTAAATTGAACAAATAAGCGTCCGGTAATTCATCAGACACTCCTTGCGTTGGCTCTCCTGAAGTGATGCGAGAAAGATGGTCCGCCCTAAGGTGGGTCCTACCTTTCCTAACAACCACTTCAAAATCGTATTCCATTAGTAAGAGGAACCATCTTACTAAGCGGCCTGTATTGCAAGGTTTATTGACCAAATATAGTAAAGCTTGATGATCAGTAAAAAACTTGAACTTATTGGCCAATAGATAGTGTCTAAACTTCTTCACGGCATATACCATGCCTAAGCCTTCTCTTTTGGTTGTCGTATAGTTTCGTTCAGCCGCATTTAATTGCCTACTAGCATATGCTATTGGCAAATCTAGGTTTCCTTCACCCGTGGGTTGTGCTAGCACACATCCGATGGCATGATTGGAGGCATCTACATGGACATGAAAGGGTTTGCTCCAATCCGGAGTGGTCAGTATTGGTGCTGTGCACAAAAGCCTTTTCAGCTCATTGAAGGAATTCTCGCATTCCTCGTTCCACTCAAAATTTTTCAACAACCCATAAAGAGGTTTAGCTATGATGGCATACATGTAGATAAACCTACGGTAATATCCACAATGGCCCATAAAGGCTTGTACCTCTTTAACGTTCCTTGGCCTTGGCAACTCTGCTATAGCTCTTACCTTGTCCTCGTCTGTTGATATGCCATTCTTCGAAACAATGTGACCTAAGATTTTTCCTTGTTGTACCATGAATACACACTTTTCTGGGTTCAGACACACTCGATATTCTTTGCACTTGTTGAAGATCTGTCTAAGCTCAGGGATGTGGTATCCTCTTTGTTGGGAATGAGCGCATAAATCATCCACATATACTTCTAAGCTCTTTCGCAAGAACTCTTAGACATGACACATGAGCCTTTGGAATGTTGCAGGTGCATTGGTGAGACCAAATGGCATCACGCGGAATGCAAAGATTCCCCATTCAGTAGCAAAAGTCGTCTTGTGTTGATCTTCTAGGGCAATGGCTACTTGGTTGTAACCCGAAAATCCATCAAGAAAGCTATAAACTTCCTTGCCTGCAACACGCTCCAATAAATGTTCAGTGATTGGAAGCAGATAACTATCTCGAATCGTAGCAGCATTAACCTGTTTAAGGTTAATACACACTCGCAATTTTCCATTCTTCTTGGGCACCACTACAATGGGGGACACCCATTCAGTATGTTCAATCTCATAGATGAATCCAACTTCAATCAGCCTGTCAATTTCCTCTTTTATTTTGGCTGCATAATTGCCATTATATGTGTAGGGCTTTTGTTTGTTGGGCTTGGCATCAGCTGTCATGGGGATTGTATGAGAGCAAAGTTTTGGATCTACTCCCTTCAAATCTCTATAGTGCCAAGCAAACACGTCCCTATATTCCCTTAATAGAGTTATAAGCTCTGCTTCTTCTTTTGCACTTAGGTCATCTCCTATATATGTACATCGCTCTTCGTTCCCTTCAATGGTTACTACAATCTTTTTTGTCTTTTCTTTATTGTCATATGCTTCTCCTATAATGGCCTCCCTCTTAGGCATTCGTACCAAAATTTTCCGATCTTCAACTTCATATTTCTTGAAATTTTCTGGTACCTCGAACAATGATTCCTCCTCTTCTTGTTCACTGCTTTTCTTTTCTTTTTCTTTTGACCTCCTTCACTTCCTTCCTTTGAATTTACCGTTTTGATGCTTGGGAGGGGTTCTTCTTCTTTTTGAGTTAATACTCCTACATCTTCTAGATAGTGCTCCTCTAAGATGAAGCAACTATCCATCACGATGGACTCTAGATCATCATCATTCTCTTCTTCTTCTATGACATCACTAGGGTCACATTCTTCCAGCAAGGGCTGACACATGAACACTGAAATATCATAACCCTCCTCATCACAATGAGGTGTCCATTGTTCTTCATTGACTGCTATGTCCATGGTAGCTAAGATTTCTGCCCAACCATGAGGCTCAAATTCCTCATCTGGAAATATCATTGGTGTATAGGCTGGGCCTTAAATTGGTCTATCTCCTGGGGGAGTTCCTTCTTCTCTTGCTTTTAGGCACTTTTCCTCTTCTTGTGCGACCTTGCACATCCACAAGTGAGTATCTTCATGCAGCCAGGATGGATCAGGTGAACTTCCAGAATGCACGGAGATAGAATCTTCTTCCGCTTTGTGGATAGGATTCCATTGTAGGGGTGGTACATCTCTGAAGGTGTAATCCTTCAAATTGACCTTGGTTGTGATCCCTAAGTGCTGTAAGTACAAGGAGTTGGTTCCCCAATCCTGTACTATTTGCAATTGTCGTAGGAAGGGTCTTCCTAGGATCATCTCATAGACATTATTTTTCTCAAAGTCACATATAGCAAATGTATGTTCAAAGTCTACACCACAAGTCGTTAGAGTTATCCCTTCGTGCAATCCTAGAGGTCTTTCAAAATGACCATCTGCCATTTGAAGCTTCATTCTAGTTGGTCTTAATGTGGGTTTGCCCCATTGGTTCCACAAGGAGGTGGTCGCAATAGCAACACCAGCACCTGAATCTACGATTGCTTTGGTTGTGTAACCTTGATAGGTGATTGGAAGATAAGTATTACCTTCTTCACCTTCGCTCATGTCTCCTTTTTTATCAATAGGTATTTCTGGAACTTCTTGCTTAGAGCCCACTTTTTGCATATTAGAATCAAGTTCTGGAACCTGATCCTTCACATGATTCCATAGCTCAGGTTTTGCTTTGAGAAGCTCTTCCACAGTGAGATGACACTGAACTTTTGTGTTCTTCACAACATCAGTGTTTCTTGGAACCACTGAGTCTTCATTTCTAACCAATATTGTGGGAGCTCTGATCTGGAGAGATTCAGATTCCCAGGGGCCTGTGAAATGAGGCAGCTCTTGTAAAGAATTAGATTCAAAATCTAATCTTTCATCTTCTTGTTGCTCTGCTTGGTCTCCGTAAATGGATGGAATGTCTTGGGGAAATTGATCATGAAGATCATCAATCTCAGGAATAGGAGGGGAGTTACCCTTCTCCTTGGCCCATTTCTCTTCTTGTATTTCCCGCAAGAACTCGTGAGAATACTGTTGAATTGAAGGAGGTATTCCAGCATCCGTGGAATTAGGAACATAAGCTCCCATTGGTAGTGAGCTTCCTCTCTCAATAACTGGTTGAGCCTGTGGAGATAAAGAAACTTGTGGTCTCTTTACCAATTGCTCTAATCTTTCTAGTAAACCCTAGAAATGCAAATCTGGTTTGACAGAGTTTGTCTGATTGAACTTTTGATTAGTCTCGAGTATAGCTTGAGCTTGTTCTACCATTTTCATGCACATTTTCATCCGTTCAATCTCTAAATCTGCTCTAGGGTAACTCTTGTCTAGGTTTGCAGTTGTTGGCCCCTCCTGAAGACGGGCCTGATAGGCCTTGAACATCATGTCCAAGCCTTCTGGAGTTAGATCTGCAAGAACAGACCCTGATTGCGGTCTATTTACAATGGGCGGTGGGGTGGAATGAGGTGGTGTGGATGGAGGTTCAGCATGAGAGAGGCTTTGAAATGCAATGTCTTCTATTTGTGTTTTGGTATCCCTTAGGCTTTCTTCTAATTGGATATCTTTTTGTTCCACTTGCGATTAGCCCTCTCTCGCGTATCCTTCCATGTTCTTGGTTTCTTCTTACTAGACTCTCCTAAGTCACTTGGCTCTGGTTGCTCAGTCGGTTTATCCTGTTTTAATGTTTGTGCCCTAGTAACTGCATGTATAGGAGCCACATTACTACTACTTGAACTTGACTCGGCCACTAAGCCTACAACATTGATGGGTGTAACCTTGGGTGCACTAGAGGGGTTTTTGGGACACTCTCTCGGGAGATGTTCTTTGCCACATTCTGGACAAAAGCCTTGTATTATGATGTTTTGTCCTTGTCCCAGAGTTGGTTGGTGGGGACATTCACGAATGAAATGGTCACCCTAACATCTAAAGCATGGTCCTCTAGGGGCTTGCGGTCTTACTTGTCTCACTTGGGGCCTAGGATTTGGATTTGTATACATAACATTGGAATATTCTGGCTCCCAATTTTGTTCCATAAGTGGTGTCTCATATTGATATGGAGAAGTCTCACTTTGCTCAGGTGACTCTATGTAGTAAGCATGTGGACTACCTTCATGGGAGTAGTCTGAATTAAGAGCATGAGAGTCATTTTCTGAGACCAAAGGGGTTAGTGGCACTAATGCTCTATTCGGGTTCTCCTCTGCCATCGTATACTTAACTGGGATCACATTGGCCGGAGCTGGTGGCTGGTTTCCTAGGACTGGTTGTGGCCTATATGGTGCCTGATATTGCTATTGTGGCCTATAATATGGCTGTTGGTATTGATTTTGATACCTACCCTACTGGTAAGGTTGCTGATAATTTTGTCTAATAGCCTGTCTATTATAGGGACAATCTTGAGCCGTATGGTTTGTGTATTTTTTCTCAATAGTGCAATATAGAGCATTAGGGTTTTCTTGAGGTTGAGCCATCATTGGACAAACGTTAGCCATGTGATCTCCTCCGCATGTATAGCATCGCTTCAATGGGTTGGCCCTTGGCATTTGTCTATTTTGAACTCCTAGCTTTTTGGCCACCTGCTCAACTATCTCATCTATCTCACTGGAGGTTCTAGAGGTATGACTAGTAGAACTGTCAGAGTCCTTATAGAGTTTGGATAATCCTAACTCCTCACCCAAGTTGTCTTCTATGTCAATGCATATCCGCACACACTCTTCTATGGATCTAGGCTCTTTCAAGTACACATATGATCTCAACTTTGTGCTCAATAGGCCATCTAAAAACAGTGCCACTTGTTTGGCTGATGTGGGTAATTCTGCTACAGGGCATCTTTCCAAGTACTGTCTAAACCTTCTTCCTGCAAGTCGCACTGTTTCTTGGGGTGTCTGCTTGAAGCTCTGGATCAAGGATGATATGTTATGCCTGATACTGCTCTTGGAAAATTCCACAATGAATTCTTCTAGCAGCTGCCCTATCTCTCTATAGTTGCGACTCTTTAGAGGTTGAAACCAAGCTAAGGCAGTACCCTTAAGAGTCAAACCAAATGCCTCGAACTGGGTGAATGAGTCTTCAACCTGTTCAGCTCTTAGCACTTGTTTGAACTCGGCCACATGATCATAAGAATCTCCAAATCCATCAAAGTAGTTCTTCATTGCCTTGACCACTTGAGAAGGTATAAGGGTTCTTGAGTGCTCTCGGGGTCTGGGCAATGGGAAATCATGTTCATCTCTTTGATGCCTATGTGCTCGATCTCTCTCTCTTTCAGGTCTTTCACCTTCATGTCCTGACCTGTCTCTACCCACAGTGTTTGCAAAGCTTACCTCAAGTCTCTCTCTAGTTCTCTCCCTTTGGGTTTCATGAGCCTTGGATGATCCTGCTCCTTGCAGACCATGAAAAACACTGGATCTTAGTGGAGGGAAAATTGATTCACCTTGCCAAGTGTATGCATGCCTATCCTGCTCTGTTACCAAGAACAATTTCTATGAGGTGTGATCTAGATAGACAACTTTGCCTGGTGTCTCCGGATCCTTGAACTTGTAGATGGTGACTATTGGGCTAGGTTGATCTCGCTTGAATCTCCAAAAGGCTTCCTCCGTTTCTCTATTCAAGAATAGCTCTATGCTTTTGTTGTCTTGGGAAATCCATTCTGGAGTGATCACTCTAGTCAAGACTGACTTACCTCTAGGGGTCTTGGGTTCTTGTCCTAGGTCTCCTTGCTCTAGGTCTCCTATCTCATTCTCAGGAATGATGTTTCCAAACTCATCTGTCCTATCTGGTAGGCTGGTAACCACATACATGGTTCCTTCCTTATCTTCGAACTTGAACACTGGGTGTTCAAGTCCAAAGGGTTGATCAAGATTTTTGAGTTGGACCACTGATCGTCTTAGACCATCCTCATAGATGCGAGCACCTAATTGGTTGGTCCTGATATACGCCAATTGGGTCTTATAGGGACCTTCTGGTGTCTGTAAATAGGCAGTGTCTGAGCTACATGTGGGTCTTTTCATGCTAAAAGACATTTCTGAGTCACTGGTTTCTGAACTTCGTGTGTAAGGATAACCACTAAGCTGTTGAGTCCAAGACTTGGCTGTATGGTTGACACTAGCCTCAGATGATCTAATGCTTTGTCTATCCTTGCCTAAGTGTCTGCCAAATCTCAGGTTCATAAGCCTTGGCTTCTAGTCTCAGAGTTCTCTTATATTGCTCAAAATCCTTTGGAACACCCTGGTTTTCTACTTTCCCTGAGGGTCAACTTCAAAATACCCTATCTAATAATCCTGGTATTAATTTTACCGTAACCAGTGGAAGTTTTGGTTGTACTCCCCACGAGCTTTCCAACAAAACCAAAATCACAGCAAACGGATTTCCTATGAGAAAGTTATGCCAGTTCAGGGTTCTGGGGGTTAAAACAAGGAAACAGGATCTCTCTAGGAACTCAAGACAGGCGAGACGATACCAAATTTTCACGATACAATAGCTTTGTCTTACACGATACCACTTGAGACGATACCACCTTAGACGATACGATACTAAAGGTGGTCACGATACGATGCCAAGGTGTCAAACGATACGATACCAAAAATTTATACGATACGATACTAGTACACCCCGCGATACGATACCAGTGAATTCTCGGGACGTTACGATACCAGTTTGCAAGCGATACGATACCGCTCAGTAGACGATACGACACCTTCCAAGCGATACAATACCACTTGACCTCACGATACGATACCAAAATTTGCACGATACGATACTGACTCTAGGAACGATTCGATACCAAGATAGGAGGCGATACGATACCAAGTTGGCAATACGATACCACTGTCACGCGCGATACGATACCAGAATAAGAGACGATACGATACTACACGGTCGACGATACGATACCAGGTGGACCACGATACGATACCACCGGGGCGACCGCGATCGCGATACCAGCACTTGACGATACGATATCAGAATAGTATCATGATACCTCAAGTGGATATGCACGATACGATACCTCGACAAGTATCACAATACACGAGAGTTCTGGTATCATGATACCAAAACTCAACCGGACACGATACTTGGAGATTTTGACACCCAAATTCAAAAATTTTTGCAGGTTTGTGTACCTTGTGCCCTCCTTATCACTTCTATCAGCCTTTAGATGCAAAGTCACTCACAATACGACGCTCGCGATACCAGGCGTTGTTCCTCTCACGCCGCGATACTGTTGCCCAGATTTTGGTGTTTTTGAGAGTTTTTCAAGAGTGTTTCTTCAGCGTTTTAGATCTGAACAGCCTCTATACTTCTTCCTTGTAGCCAAAGGTGAAAAACGAGATGAATGTGTAGTCGAAAATGGAAAAAATCAGAGAACATGAAGAGGGAAGAAGATGATGATGAAGGTGAAGATGAATAAGAAGAAAAACTCAGAAACTGAACTGAAAATGGTGATTTTTTTTTTTTACCTTCCAACGTCGCTACTCTACGTCTTACTGTCACACGCTCGTCCTCCAAGCTCTCTCCCCGGCAACGGCGCCAAATTTGGTGTCACTCTAGCACAATGGTGAGTACCAACGTGAGGAGCTTCACCTCATAAATGTCAATCCGTGGAGACGTGAGGACTAGTATGAAGACTATGAGCAAGTGATGGCACAAGTGCGTGAGTGAAAGCACACAAGCATGCACACACATACACACACACGTGCACAAGGTAAGAGCAAAGAGTGGAACAAAGGAAGATCTTCAATTGCAAAAGAGCTCTCTTACAAAGCTGAAATCTACAACAAGCTAACCTCAAAAATGAGCTCTCCAGCCCTTTTTATAGTTTTTTGAGTGGTTTTGGCCCTGTTCAGACTTAGTGTCCGGCCTAGTTAAAAAATAGGTTCCAGGGCTTATTTGGGGGCTCAAACGGAGTCTAAAAATTATGAAAATTTGTAGGATGATGCTTCTAATACTCCTCAAGCTCGAGGACTCCTCCGCTTGAACAAAATGCACTTACAAAAATAGAAAATGGTATTTACAATGGTTTTTAGTGATGAAAATCACTATATTTATAGGGATTTCTTCTGAAAATTTGACAGTTGCTTCTTGGAGCTCCCTACTAGCTCCTTCTTCTTGTGTGTCCACTTCTTTGATGTCCTTCCATGCTTTATCCTTGACCTTGAGCTTCAACAGGGTTGGAATTCAACATTGAAAGTATGAACTTAGGTTCTTCTCCTTCATTGCAATTGTTCATGAAAAATCCCAAATAGACGAAATAGTATTCCTCTTTTGAACTGTTCAAAAGTCCTCATAAGAGTTGCTAAGTACTACCTTAGGTGCACTGTTCTTTGAGGGTGAACATTGGTAACAATGTCTGCAGCGAACACCTCTCTTTGATCCTCCATACAATATGATTTTGGCCTTCACAAATTCCATCTTAATCTCCTCTTTTAATGAGCAGTAGTGGACTTTCCATGATTGTATATTGATCAAAACCAACTACACCATCAACGGCACTGAAATATCTCCTCCCAGAATCTAGATTCTTCGCCTTCTTCGTGACTATCTATTGCATCTTCTTGTAAGGTCCCAAGCCCATCGAAGCAATGCCTATTGATATATTTAGGTAGTCATGTGTGTGAACACTCTAGGACCGTCGGGGCACTTTTTTCCCTCTTTAGGAGGTTTTTTTCCCCCGGCTTGTATATATGCCTATTGCCCTAATGGGCTACTTATCTTTGTACATTCTCTAGTAATACATTCAGTATTGTGTTTGTGCTCCAAGATTCTTCTTCTTCCTTGTGTTGTTTGCGTGCTTCCACAAACGTCTAACTCCAAAAATTGGTATCAGAGCAGGTCATCGCTTCATCTAGGGTGCTGTCAACACTCCCCCGGTTGCAATCTCAGAATCGCACGAATTTTGGTGAGCATACTCAGAATGGCGATCTGAGCTCGTTTCAGCCTCCGAAAGCACTATCGTAGTGCTTGTGCAAGTTGTTTCATCTTTTTGTGCCAAAGGTATATAGTAGTTTTTGTTCGCCAATATAAGCATCTCGAAGTCTGCTACAGGTCTAGCAAAATTCATTTGGGCAGTTTTGTTCAACTTTTTGAGATACAGTCAATTTTTTGCATCAAGGTATTTTAGTCACAGGCCATGGTTGAAAGCATTCATGTATTTCGTATGTTGGCTATTGAGGATAAGTTGGATGGTACCAACTACCCGTTATGGGCTTATATGATGCGACATGTGTTGGTTGCAAAAGGGCTATGGAACATTGTGCAGGGTGTCGAGAACCGTCCTATCACACCTGCAACTGTTACAACTGCAGGTACTGAAGCTGATGCAAAAGGTATCGAAGATGCTAATATTCTTCATATTCATGTTCGTGTTGTGGTTTCTATTGCACCTACTATAGAGCAGATTTGCTGGGATGGTAGAGATGCCCATGCACATGCATTGATAGCTTTGTCTATCAAACGTGCCATTATTCCTCACATTTGCTCTTGCAGAACAGCTAAGGATGCTTGGGATACACTTACCACATTGTACCAAGCTAGGAATGAGACTCATCTTGCTTACCTCCGAAAACAGTTGGAGAGTGAGCACATGAATGAATGTGATTCTATGGACACTTTCCTAACAAAGATCAAAGAGATGGACCAATTGATTTCTGTTGATGAGGTTATACCAGATAGCTCACTTGTGCAGACCGTTCTGAATGGTCTTCCTGATTCATATCAGATTTTTGCTTCTACTCTTCGGTTGATGATGAAAGGCAATCCAAATGCCTTATCATTTGAGAATTTAGTCTCTGTTCTGTTGCAGGAAGATCAGTCCAAGCAGAACAGGTCCATTATGCGAGTTGCAGATCAAGCTTTCCTGGCTAGTCAGAAGGGCAAAGGAAAATGGAGCTCTTCAACTAGTAAGCAAAAATCTGCTAATTCTGCATATTCGAAGAAGGAAGATAAAGATGAGAAGAAATCAGAAAAGAAGAAATTGTTTTGTAAGTACTGTAAAGGGAATGATCATATCATAAAGAACTCTCCAAAACTGGCTGCTAAAGAGGCAAAGAAGAAAGAGGCTAGAATGGTTGTTGCAGAGGCCTCTACACCAAAAACAGAGTCTGATAATCTTGTGCAGGAAGAAGAATGGGCATTTACTATTGTCTGTAGTTTTGACCCATCTTCTCATGAGCATTGCATGTCTGCAGTAGACTCAGATGTTTGGCATTTTGACAATGGGGCAACCAAACATATTACCTCGCAGCACAGTTTCTTCTCTTCACTCGAGCCTGCCCCTATAGGGAATACTGTTACATGCGCCAACAACTCCTCTTATCCTGTTATGGGAGTTGGTAAGATCATTTTGACTACTACTGATGGTAGTTCTTTCACTTTCTTAGATGCTTTATTTGTGCCAGGGATCAAGAAGAACATGTTATCAGTTTCTGCATTAGCCAAGATTGGCTTGGTTGTGAAATTTGTTGATGAAGATGTACATTTCATGATCTGTCAAATGGCAATGTGATTATTGCTTCTGGCATTCTATGTCGTGGGCTGTATAAGCTCATAGACTACAGAAGATCTATAAATGATTTGGCATGTGCAGTAAATGATTCTCAAGCTATGTTAGATGCAAAGCTTTGGCATACACGCTTTGATCATCTGAATTTTGCTAGTTTGCTACGACTAGAGAAATCTAAAATGGTGTCCTCTTTGCCCAAACTTGAGGCACCTGGAAAACATGTTTGTGAAGGCTGTATTTTGGGCAAGATACAGCGTTCGTCCTTTCCAAAAGATGGTTCAGTTCGGGCTACTTAGAAATTGCAGCTTGTACATAGTGATGTCTATGGTCTTATGCAGACACCTTCTTTTGGGAATCATCTTTACTTCGTGACTTTCATTGATGATTTTTCAGGCATGCATGGGTATATCCATTGAAGGCAAAGTCCGAAGTGTTCATGTGCTTTAAACAGTTTTTGGTTTTGGCTAAAAATCTGTCAGCATGTAAAATGGGCACCCTCCGTTCTGATACAGGAGGGGAATATATGTCTTCTGATTTTAATACATTTCTGGCTAAACATGGGATAAAACACCAGTGTACAGTGCCATATACACCTCAACAAAATGGAGTTGCTGAACGAAAGAACACATCACTCATGGAGATGGCGAGGTGTATGGTCAAGAGTCAGGCTTTACCACATACTTTCTAGCTTGAGGCTATCATGTGTGCAGCATATGTACTGAACAGGTATCCCACTAAAGCACTACAGTCTATCACTCCATATGAGGCTTGGCATGACCACAAGCCATCTGTTGCTCATCTGCATGTTTTTGGTTGTTTGGCATATGCATTAGTGCCTGAACAACATCGCAAAAAATTGGATGATAAAGCAGTAAAATGTATTTTTGTTGGGTACAGTTCTGAAAGTAAAGGCTATCGTCTGTATCATCCATAGACTAAATGCATTCTGGTTAGCAGTGATGTTGTCTTTGTGGAAGATGCTATTCAGCCATTGCTTTCATGTACTAAGGAGACATCTGTTAGCTCCAAAGACATGTATGATACTTTACTGCCTCTTTTTACAGGTGGACAGTCTAGTGCTGGTCATAATGAGGCAACTTCTCAACCTTTGCAGGTTTCATGTGATGATGTAGATAATTCCATTTCTGATGTAGATGTACATGATGCACTTATTGATGAGAGAGCTGATATTGAGTAGGCAAGAACTATGCCAAAATGGCTAGTGCAGACCTTGCGTGACAACAAATTAGATGCACCTCTATCATATCATACTCGATCAGGCTCTCATAGTGCCTCTTTTGCATCAGATTGCTATGCTAAGGCTGCATCTAGTCTCTGTGATGAGAATGAGCCTGTTTTGTTTGATGAAGCACAAAACTCAAAAAATTTGATGGCTGCTATGCAATCTGAATATGACGCAATAATGAAGAATGTGTTGGAGATAGACGTCTACGAAAGCACGCGAACAACACAAGGAAGGAGAAGAAGCTTGGAGCACAACACACAATACTGAATGTATTACTAGAGAATGTACAAAGATAAGTAGCCCATTATGCATATGCATGAATATGTGTATGTGAGTGTGTAATATGTATGTGTGTGTACGTGTGTGTGTGAATGTATGCATGCATATGTTTGTGTATGTATATATGTATGTATGCATATGTATGTGTATGTATATATGTGAGTGTGTGTATATGTATGTGAGTATGTATGTATATGTGAGCGTGTGTATGTATGTATGTGAGTGTGTGTGAATGTATGTATGCATATGTATGTGTATGCATGTTTGTATATGTGTGTGTATGTATGCATGTGTGTATATGTGTATGTATGTATGCACATGTGTATGTGTGTGTGTATGTATGCATGTGTGTATATGTGTGTGTGTATCTATCTCTCTCTCTCGTTCTCTCTCTCTATCTCTCTATCTCTCTCTCTCTCTCTCTTTCATCTCTCTTCGTTTCTCTTTTTCTCTCTCTTTCATCTCTTCTCTCTCTCTCTCTCTCTCTCTCTCTCTCTCTCTCTCTCTCTCTCTCTCTCTCTCTCTCTCTCTCTCTCTCTCTCTTTCTCACTCTCTATTAATAGAGAATAAAATGATCACTTATAGGTATGTCCCTCTTTTGGATCATTGTCGTCAAAATGTAATGAACGTTGTCTCTCGTCGAATTCCAAAGAATCCACGCCAAAAACCTCTTGCGAAACCAAAGAGAAGAGAAATTATAAAACAAAAAGAATAGAGAAAGAGAGAGGGTAAGAGTACGCCTACCACTTACCAAGACGCGAGATCTAAAGAGAGAGAGAGAGAGTGTGTGTAGAGAGAGAGAGAGATCTATGTGTGTGTGTGCACAACACAATGCATGTCACAATTCAGTTCACATGCACAAGTTTGACAGACACAATGCTCAATTCGAATGACGCTCAATTCGAATGCTCTTGGGTCCCCTGTATGTTTAAAATGACATGGTTGGTACAGGCATCCATAAAGGCATCGGTATATGCATCCAATAATGCCAAGGAATTATCGATGCTCATATCGATGCATATACTGATGCCTGTACCGATGCTTATACCGGTGGCCCGAACGAATACCGACGATCTGTTTTTAAACGGTCATACCAATGATCAAATGACCGTCAGTATGTGTAACAAGATCTTTAAAGATATTTCAATGATCATACCAATGCTGAGGGATGAACGTCGATATGGAGAGCATTGGTATGCCCATCGTATGTTGTAGTATGTGTATGTGCATGTGCATGTGTATGTGTGTGTATATGTATGTATGTGCATATATATGTGTAAGTGTATGTGTATATATGTGTATGTGCATGTATATGTGTATATGTATGTATGTGCATTTGTATATGTATGTATATATCACAATGCACGTCACTCCACATGTTGATAAGAACATCAAAGTTTTCATCGTTTAATCGATGTTGCATGCTCGACGCTTGTTGCAACGCTTTATGCAATTATATAGTAATGAAATTGTGTCGCGTTAATCGTCACTATGCGCTCTATTCATGGTAGTGATAATTGTGTCTATCAAGTGTCTCAAACATTGATGGAAAGCCATCTCCCATCTTGAAGTTGCTCTGATACCACTGGAAAAAAGTTGGAGGTGTTTGGAGAAGCTTGGAGGTAGGGTTGTCAAGTGGTGAAGATGGTCCAACAAACCAGCATAGGACCCGCCCTAGCTCTTTGAATGTGTAAATTAGATCTTGTAGCCTTGTGGTTATTGCAATAAAACCTATAGGTACTTGTGGTACTTGTTCAACAACTATTGAGATGCTCTACACGTGCCTCACATCCACCTGATAGATATGTTCCAGGCTTGGATTTTGTTATCCTAATAGATGTTGGTGAGCCTTCTTGCTACAAAGAGCTATGTAGACAAAGGATCATGTCAAGTGGGAGTGTGACATGAACAGAGTTGGATTCTATTCACAAGAATGGTACTTGGGGTTGTACCTTTTCCAAAGGGTAGGAAAGCTTTACCATGTAAATGGGTATATAAGCTAGAATTCACATCAGGTAGTGCTTCTCCAAAGTATAAAGCACGACTTGTTGCAAAGGGTTTTAAGCAACAACATGGTGTTGATTTCGAGGAAATCTTCTCTCCAATGGTTGAGATGAGTAGCATGCACATGTTTCTTGGATTGGTTGGAATGGAGGACTTAAGGCTAGTCCAAATGGATGTGAAATTTGCTTTTTTGCATGGAGATCTTACAAATGAGATCTATATGGAACAACCAGAGGGTTATGTAGTCCTTGGCAAAAAAAATCTAGTTTGTAAGCTCAAGAAGAGCTTATATGGACTTAAACAATCCCCTAGACAATGATACCAAAAGTTTGATATTTTTATGAAGTATCAAGGCTATTCTCAAAGCAATGAGGATTATCGTCTCTATACAAAGAGATGTTTAGATGGCAGCTCGATATGCTTGATACTTTATGTTGATGATATGCTGATTGCTGGGAAGTCCTCTTATGACTTGTCAAGTCTAAAAAATAAGTTGAGTCAAACATTTGATATGAAGGATTTGGGGGATGCCAAACATATTCTTGGCATACACATTACTCGTGATAGAAGTAAAAGATGCATATACTTGTTTCAAAGTGAGAACATATCGAAATGACTTCATAGGTTCAATATGTAGGGTGGAAAGGCATTGAGTATACCTTTACCCACGTATGTGAAATTGAGCAGGGATGGTTGCTCGAAATCAGACGAGGAAAAAGAATTCATGACCAAAATTCCTTATCATTCTCCTATTGATAGTCTCATGTATGATATGGTAGCTACGAGACTAGACATTGAATTTGCAATGGGACTGTGAGCAGATATATGTCTTATCCCGATAAAAAGCCTTGGGAAGCGATCAAGATGATCTTGAGATATCTGAGTGTCACTAAGGACAAGTTTCTATGCTTACTTAGAGGGAAAGCATCCATTATTGGTTCCAAAAATTGTGATTATGTTGGTCGTGTCAACAATTGTAAGTCTACATCAGGGGTACCTTTTTCATTTTGTTGGAGGTGCTATCTCTTAGAGATCTCATATTCAAGAATGTACAACTATTTCCACCACAGAAGTAGAGTATGTTGGAGCAAGTGAGGCATGTAAGGAAGCATTGTGACTTTTTCTTCTTGGTTGGGATATGGGTCTACCTTGGCATGTACCTCGTTTGCTTAGTGATAGTTAAAGTGCTATTGCTTTGGCTAAGAATCTGGTCTATCATGCAAAGACTAAGAACATTGAGGTGAGATATCACTTCATAAGAGATTGCTTAGCCACTAAGCCCATTATTCTTGAGAAATTTCATACTTGAGATAATGTTGCAAATGCTTTGACTAAAGCTCTAACATAGGATAGCTTATGGCACTATTGTCACTTGATGGGGGATACTTGATTCATGATATTACATAGTTACTTATATACTCTATAACATGCCCATCAGGTGGGAGGTATAGTTTTTATACTTACACTCAAGTATTTTTTATCATTCTTTATTTCTCATGGTGTACAAGTATTTATGAGACTTAATATAGAATCTTGGGAGTGTTCCACAAATTTTTTCACAAGGATCTGAATTTAAATTAGAGTGGGATAGTTTGTTGTGATTGAATGAATCTACTTTTCCTATAATCTAGGAAAAGAGAAAGTTGAATTTATATCTACTACTTGATTGACTGATTGAGAATCAATCTCAACCACTCCTAACTCGTGGCTTTTTGGACTTTTACTCTTCTCTTTTACAAAGATAAATGCTTTGGAAATTACATAAGAGGGTGATAATATGATCAAACTCTCGATACAATAAATGAATGCATATCTTCTATTTTCCCAGGCTTACTAGCTCCTTCTATATCATTGAGGGAAATGATCTCTACAAGCGAGGGGGAGTGTTATATTTCATAAATCTTTGATCTTGGATAAACTAGAATTTCTTACCTTGGGGGATAACTAAGGCCAAAATCCATGGATCCTATGGTTGGGTGCCTATTCATGATAGATTAATGAATAGTGAGAGACTATCAGATTCTATATGGTGATTTAGAGAGGGATATTTATTGAATGGGAGACAAGTCCAAGGCACAACATTTTCATTGTTGAGACTATGTGGCATTGATTTATCAAGAGAACTAGTGTGAATAGAGGCATATCGTTTTGTTTTATGCCTATTTTTTTATATATCTATCTATATGTGCTCTATCTATCTATCTATCTATCTATTTGTCAACTAAGTCATTCTAATACTCAACAAAGAGTTCAATGTTAAACAAGAAAATGTATAGTTACAAGGTGTTCAAGAACCATCCACCACTTGAGCTTTTAATCTAAGCAATATCTATCATGCATCCTTGATAGGTATCCCTTGTTGCCTACAAGTATGCATCTTCCCTTCCCTTTCTTAGAAAATATCATTATTTTGCCTCATTATTTTTCTCTTCCCTTCCCTTGACTAATAGCACGAGGTACATTTGAGATATTAGTGCTTCTAAGATTTTGGAGCGTTTGAAAGCTTGTGAACTCTAGAATGTGAGGCCTATCTCACATGTTTTGCTATTTTTAAGTTGAGACCACATGACATGTTCCAATATTAATGCTTTAAAATATAAAATATCACATTTTCACGATCCAATTCGGATACATAAGAAAAGTTCTTGTTCTACGCTTTTGTTCTTTGTGATCTTTAGACGTCCTCTCCAGCTAGATGTATGTATGTATGAGGCATCATAAACGATCATCAAAATATTACACGAATGATGTATGTAACTTGGATTGAATCATTTGATGCCAATGAGACCATTTTTCTACATAGTTCTTCAATTTGATTTTCCTAATCTGTAGCATCTCAACAATGCTTTGGAAGATATTGCCGCAGTTAAAAAATAAAATTTCATATGTTTTGGAAGCAACCTCAGATGCCTTTTTCTTTTTAAATACTAATGAAAAACAATAAATTAAAAAATGTAGAGAAACCTCCCCATAAAGTTAATATTGAACTGAATGATTTCCTATGGAAATTGTTCTCAAGAGTGCGAGGAGATGATTGGATACACTCCAAAGATGAGGTGGTGTTGTGAAAATCCTACTCTAGACCTACCAATGTAGCTTCATAGTACCTTAGTAGACACCTTTAGCGTCCCAAATATGCATTTGAACCCACTATGTACCTTGGAGCATCATCCTCAAATCGTTATAGCAAAATGGATAACTTTGAGATTTGAATAATTAAAAAACTTTCTATTTATGGACTAGGTTCCTCTCAGAAAAATACTCAGAGCTCACTCATTGATAACAATTGTCCCATGAGCTTTTAGAAATAGCTACGTGAAGACCTTATCTCACTATTAGAAGTTATTTCACTAATTTATAGTGTCTATATGATGAGAAATGATATTAAGAAGTTGGGGTCTAATCCCGACTTTTTAGGAAGATGACAGTGAGCAGACATAGGTTACTTATAGAGAACGTATCTCATAGTCTAATGAACCAAATGATGTGAAAATTGATATGCAGCAAGTAGACAGATTGAGCTACCTATTCTAAGTTGAATCATATCAAAATGATGAGTATATGCAGAGAACATGATTAATCAATATCACTAAAATGATGATTTTGCAACAGACAATAATACACAGAGAATGACTTGCACTAAATGAATCAACTGTATATGATTATGAAAGTATGATACAAGGGAGATGATGTGCTTACTCATGCATGTGTGCAATTAGTGTAACCACAAACTTGAAGCTCAAAGACTCCTCGTTCTTTGCATTCTACTCGCGACTAAAAGTCATGTGTTTTTATAATCATAGAGTGAATTTGAATTTTGAAATCTGCCACCTAAAAGTGTTCCTACTTTTAGGATGGTGATTGATTTGATTCCAACCACTAGTTGGGTGTGACTTGAAACTTGTAATGCCACGATATTCCATCAATCTTCCTCATTTAATTTTATCTCAAGAGTTAAACTCCATTGCTTTTACAAGAGGTGTTCACATGTACTCTATGAGCGATAAAAAAATGATATGTGGTAATCCTTTGTTATTTGGTCAAGCATCAAGGCTTTCCAAATGTACCAACAACTCCCCCTCAAGCCTAATATTCTTGAGTCTTCAATCCTTGGGTATTTCGTGCAATCCAATCATGGATTTAAACTTGTTAAGCTTGCTTCCATCCAATGATTTGGTCATCATGTCTACACATTGCATATGAGTAGATACATAGGATAGATGTATCTCCTTGCTTGCAATATTTTCCTTAACAAAGTGATAATGGACTTCTATATGCTTAGTCTTGGCATGAAAGATAGGATTAGTATCTAAATGAAGTGAGCTCATGTTATCTCCAAATATGAATGGGGTGCCAAAGTCCAATCTTGTGTATAGGGTCTTGATCCACATTGTTTCTTGTGTTGCATTTTCTAACCCTCTATATTCAGCTTTAGTTAAGGAAAGAGCTACATTAGGTTGCTTCTTTGAGGGCTAAGAAATAAGCTTTGTACGTGCAAATGATAGGTATCCTGATGTGCTCCTTCTATCATCCTTTGAACTTGCCCAATCTACATTAGTGAATAGCTTCACATTTAAATAAAATGTGTAAGGATAATATATACCTTAATTAAGTGTTTCCTTCAAATACTTTAATATCCTCTTGGTGGCATCCATGTGAGGTTTCCTAGGGGTGTGCATGAATTGTCTAAGCACACTTACTCCATAGCAAATATCCACCATAGTTAGGGTAGCATAGTTCAAGCTTTCTACTAGACTTTGATAGCTTATAATGTATTCAATTAGTTCTCCTTCATGAGAACTTAATTTGTGATTGACATCCATGGGAGTACCTACAACCCTAGTATCTTGCATTTTGAAATTTGCAAGCATATCCTTAATGTACTTCCTTTCTGTAAGGAACATTCCTTGATTTGCATAGACTACTTCCAATCCAAGACAATAAGTGAGTAATCCAGGAACACTTATCTTGAATTCTTCTTTCATTTGGGCTTTAATCTTTTTGATTTCATCAGCACCATCACCTATGAGAATGATGTCATCTAAATACACACACAAGTATATAACTTCAGGTTTACTTTTCTTAATGAAAAGTGAAGAATCAACCTTGCTTAGTTTGAATCCTTTGTCTTGCAAGAATGTAACTAGTATATGGTTCCAAGCTCTAGGAGCTTGCTTTAGTCCATAGAGAGCTTTCCTGAGTTTGCATACATACTTAAGGTGTGATTCATCTACAAATCCAGGAGGTTGTTCCATGTACACTTCCTCTAAAATCCAACCATTCAAGGATGCATTTTTGACATCCATTTGATAGATGTTCCAATTCCTTGAAGCAACGATACTCATGAGAACTCTGATTATTGGCATCTTTGCCACAGGAGAGAAGGTCTCCTCATAATCTATCTCTTGGGTTTGAGCAAAACCTTTTGCCACAAACCTTGTTTTATAACTATTTATTTAACCATTTGGATTCTTTTTTACCTTATAGATCCACCTAGATCCAATGATTTTCATGGATTGCTTCTTGGGAACTAGGTCCCATCTCTGATTCTCTTGAAGAGCTTCTATCTCTTCCTCCATTGCTTCTCTCCACTTTGATTTCTTATTAGCTTCTTCAAATGTTGATGGCTCCTCTGAGTTGATATCTTGAGCAATATAGATTGAATGCTTAGTGACCAGAGAGGTGTCAAATCCATATCTTTTTGGCTTTTTCTTTTCCCTAGTTGATCTCCTTATTGTTTGTTGAGAAGATCCCGCAATATCTCTCAACTCTTGCATCTTCTCTTTGCCTTTATTGCTTCATGCCTTGATGTTCCTCTTTCGTGTCTTTTGATCATCATCATAATCACTTATATCTTCATGGAGTTGATCATTTACCTTTTGTAATGTTGGAAAATCCTCCTCCTAGGTCATAGGGTAGCTTGACTTTCCTGCAATCATCTTCAAACCAAGATTTATTCTCATCAAAGACAACATATCTACTAACAATAAAGCCTTTAGAACTTGGACTATACAATCTGTACCCTTTTTTATCTAGTTCATATTACACATTTCTCTGCCTTAGGATCCAATTTACCTATGATTTGTGATGGAACATGTGCTTATGCTATGCATCCAAATATCTTGCAATGATCAAGGCTAGGTCTTCTTCCATTCCAAGCTTCATAGGGTGTCATCCCATCCAATGCCTTTGATGGAGTCTTTTAATGAGATAGGTGGCTATAGACACAACCTCTACCCATAGATAATTGGGTAATTTTTTCTCATTAAACATGGACCTTGCAGCTTCAACTATGGTCCTATTTCTTCTCTTTGCCACTTGATTTTGCTCTAGAGTATACGTGGTTGTGATCTCTCTTTTGATGCCTCTATCTTGGAGATAGGAATCAAATTCATGGGAAAAGTATTCTCCCCCTCCATCTAACCTTAACCTCTTTAATGTTGTCCCTGTTTGATTTTCAACAAGAGCAAGATATTTCTTGAAACAGTTGAATACTTCATACTTGTGCTTCATAAACTATAGGATGGTCCATCTGCTACAAACATCAATAAAAGATCCATAGTACATGGATCCTAAAATTGATGGTTCCTTTCTAGGTCCCCAAACATCTATGTGGACTAGCTCCAATAGGTCACCATGGATGTAACCTTTCTTCATAAAGGGATGTCTATAGGACTTCCCAATGTGGCAAGCATTGCATTTGTATATCATATGTTGCTTGGATATATTAGGTAGGCCAAGCACACTTTGATCCTTGCATATTTTCTTCAAACTTCTTTCACCAGTGTGAGCCAAACTTTTGTGCCACATCACTAATTCTGATAGGGTTTGTTATATTGCAATTCAAATGTAAAGAGTCTACCTGGCTTCTCTCCCTTTGCAATTCTCTTAAATCCTTGTTGAGGATCTTCAACAAATGCTCCATTCCTTATGAATGTTACTTGCAATCCTTTCTCTATAATTTGTCCAACACTTATAAGGTTCTTAGTTATGGTAGGTACATACAATACCTTACTGAGTAGATTCATATTTCCATCTGGGGTCTTCACATTTCCAATCTTATCAACTGAGTGCCTAGTGTCATCTCCTGTTTGAACCTCATGTCTATTCCTTGTGAATGTTACTTGCAATCCTTTCTCTACAATTTGTCCAACACTTATAAGGTTCTTAGTTATGGTAGGTACATACAATACCTTACTGAGTAGAGTCATATTTCCATCTGGGGTCTTCACATTTCCAATCTTATCAAGTGAGTGCCTAGTGTCATCTCCTGTTTGAACCTCATGTCTTCACATTTCCAATCTTATCAACTGAGTGCCTAGTGTCATCTCCTGTTTGCTTCATGGTCATGTTCATCAATAGAAGTGAGTCCTCTTGTGTTTGATCTTCAGTGTAATTGTTGTAATCTCTTCTTCCTCTATATCCTCCTTGGTTATTTGTGTTGTTGAAGTTATGGTTGTAGCCATTGAAGTTATTTGATCTTCCTCTTCCATAGCTTCCTCTATGGAAGCCTCTTCCTCTCTAAAACTTCCGGGATTCTTGAAACAATTGTCATTTATATGGTTAGTCAAACCACATATGGCACATGGAGAAGAGCTTTGGAATCTCCCCCTGCCTTGTCTACCTCCTTTGCCTCTTCCTCTTGTACCTCTACCTCTTCCTGCAAAGTTATCTTGGGAGGTACTAGCTTCATCATCAAATCTTTTGCCTTTGCCTTTGCTATCCTTACTCTTATTCTTATCAATGTATAGGGTAGAGGATTTGTAACCTTATGAGTTGATGTTATTCTTCACAAGCTTGGCTTCATGAGCAAATAGTTGCCCCATGAGAGTGTTGAAGTCAACTACCTACATATCCATGTGTAGGTCCATTGTTGTGGTGAAGGCTTCCCATTTATCATCTGCCTTGATTCCATTGATCTTTTGTCTCACAATCTACTCCTCTTCAATGACTTCTCCAATGCTTCCAAGTTGGTTAGGTAGGTCCTTCATTTTGGTGACAAAATGAGTCACACTTTGCTTGGCCATCTTCTTGAATGTGGTGAATTCCATCCTGAGTTGGTTCTTCCTAGCTCTAGTGCTTGAAGAGAAGAATGCTTCAAGAGCATTCCATGCCTCTTGTGATGTCTTACAATTCCCAATGTGTGGAAGTAAGAAATCAAAAACTGAGTTGAGAATATAAGACATGGCTAAAGCATCCTTTGAGCACCATGTTGTTAACCTTTCTTTTTCTTCTTGAGTAGGTTGACCTTTGCTTTTGAGTATTGGCATCATCTCATCTCCAAATATGTAACAATAGAGATTTCTACCTTGAAGATATGTTTTCGTTCTAAGTGACCAAGCAGAGTAATTACCTTGATCGAATTTGTCAATAGATGATGGGAATCCATCTCCCATGTTGAGTTGATGATAGCTCTGATACCACTGTGAGGAGATGGTTGGATACACTCCAAAGATGAGGTGGTGTTGCAAAAATCTTGCTCTACACCTGCGAATGTAGCTTCAAAGTACCTTAGTAGACACCTTTAGCTTTCCAAATAAGCATTTGAACCCACTATGTATCTTGGAGCATCATCCTCAAATAGTTATAGCCAAACAAATAACTTTCAGATTTGAAGGATTAAAAAACTTGCTATTTATGGACTAGTTTCCTCTCAAAAAAATACTCAAAGCTCACTCATTGATAACAATTGACCTGAGAGCTTTTAGACATAGCTAAGTTAATAACTTAGCTCACTATTAGAAGTTATTTCACTAATTTAGAGTGTGCATATGATGAAAAATGATATTAAGAAGTTGGGGGTGTAATCCCGACTTTTTAGGAAGATGACAATGAGCAGACAGGTTACTTGTAGAGAACTTATCTCACAATCTAATGAACCAAATGATGTGAAAATTGATATGTAACAAGTAGATGGATATGCTATCTATTGCAAGTCGAATCATATCAAAATAATGAGTACACGCAGAGAACGTGATTAACCAATATCACTGAAATGATGATTTTGCAACAAACAACAATACACATAGAATGACTTGCGCTAAATGAATCAAACGTATAAGATTATGAAAGTATGATACAAGAGAGATGATGTAGGCTTACTCATACATATGTAGGCTTAGTGTGACCACAAACATGAAGCTCAAAGACTCCTCGTTCTTTGCATTCTACTCACGACTAAAAGTCATGTGTTTTTATACTCATAGAGTGAATTTGAATTTTGAAATCTGTCACTTAAAAGTGTTCCTACTTTTAGGATGGTGATTGATTTGATTCCAACCACTAGGTGGGTGTGACGTGCAACTTATAATGCCACGAGATTCCTTCAATTATCCTCATTTGCATTTATCTCAAGAGTTAAACTCCATTGCTTTTACAAGAGGTGTTCACATTTACTCTATGAATGATCAAAATAATGATATGTGGTAATCCTTTGATATTTGGTCAAGCATCAAGACTTGCCAAATGTACCAACAAAGAGCGGACATGGTTTTAAATTTGGGGCAAGAGAAAAAAATTCTTCTCAAATAACATACTAATATAGACTATATTAACATAGTACTTTAGACTATAATGTATGTACCATATAGTATGAAATTTGAACTATGGCCTTAAGTTCTCACTAACGAAGTCTTTAGTTTTAAACCAAGTTCCAAATTTCACCATGAAAATTGAGTCTCAATCTATGACTAAACTTGAAAACTTCAGCATGAAAATTGAGTCCCTCGCTAAACTTGAAGCCCTATTGATGTCCCTTCATTGTGAAATCCCCCCATATATTTTTTAAGTGTCATATGGGATTGATGGTCCGATTCCCCTCTCTCCCTCCCTCTCTCTCTCTCTCTATATATATATATATATAGAGAGAGAGAGAGAGCTCTCTCTCTCTATATATATATAGAGAGAGAGAGAGAGAGTGAGAGAGAGAGGAGGCGAGAGAGAGAGACAACTCATTGTGACATCCACGCATAAATTTTTTAAGTGTCATATGGGATTGATGGTCCTCTCCCTCTCTCTCTATCTATCTATAGAGAGAGAGAGAGTGAGAGAGAGATGCGAGTCTAGCAAGTACCTTGGTTTCGGCTTTGTACCACCATGCATAAATGCTAAGTGTCATAGAACTCATAAGAATTGATGGCCGAACTTCCTTTTATTAAATAAAAAAAAAAGAAATTGATGGTCATAGTTGTAATGTCCCAGGTCACTGTCCTGGTGGTTGGGCCTCTCTCCTCTTGAGGCGGGGGCGAGGATTTAACCCCTGCTGGCAACACTTGTGAAGGATATGTTATCTTGGAATGATGTATCATGTGGCTGATGTGCCACCGCCTACTTTGCCCTGCGGTAGTTGTGATTGCCGTTTAGCTTAGCTATGTAAACCCTTGTTCATGTGGAATAAAGGGAGTCCCATGGGTACTATGCCCTGCCTTGTACAATTGCAATTTCAAAGTTAAAGCTCTGAAGAATAGGCCTCGGCCAAACCTTCATTTAAAAAAAAAAAAAAGGAATTGATGGTCCTCTCTCTTTATTATTTATAAATGTATGTATACATATAAAGAGAGAGGGAGAGGCGATTCGCAGCCTAGCAACTTACTGAGTTGGCTCTTTGTTTAATGTGACTTACAAGTCGTATTTTCTTAATGTCATTAATAAATTGTAAACGTAGCCATGACGTTTAAGTGGTCATTTTGCATGAAAATTCATTACACCACTATTTTAATTTTAATTCAGTCACGTCATTTTACAAATTTGCATGCACGCTCTGTCGCATCTTCAGCTTCACATGTCGTGCGTAGTCTGTAGCATCACGAACGACACGCAGACACGATCTAGAGAGTTAAGCTTAGCTACGTACGCCCGCTCACATGTACAGGCGACCAGCAGTGCTTGAATGTACCCACAGAGGCATACGCATTTGACAATGCACAGATAATTGTTGTATGAAGGCGCACTACCTTCTTCGCCAGGCATTTGGCTATCTCTATCCAGTGGGCTTGGTACCTCAAGGAGAGCCTTAAGAACATAATCCTCTCGGGGAGCCTTAAGAACATAATCCTCCACAATCGACACCCAAAATGTGAGCGATGCGCTCTTCAAATCTCACAACTGAAGCATTTCGCAAGCCCATCTTTGTTCGAGCTCGTGCTTCTCTTCGTTCGTCACTTTCCAGTGTGTGGAGACACTGTCCACGGCGACTGAAAGGAGATTTTTGTTCTGCTAAGTAATTTCTTCCATATTCATGTGCGCATTCGCGCGCGCGTGTGTGAGAGAGAGAGAGAGAGAGAGAGAGAGAGAGAGAGAGAGAGAGAGAGAGAGAGAGAGAGAGAGAGGTGCTTCTTAACACGTCCATTGCTTCCAAGTGGCTTTCGCTTAGGATGTTCCTTGGTAAATATCCTCTTCGTAAATTGTAATGTGCCAAATTGATGCCACTTGTTATGATGATCTGAGAAGCATAAAACACAGATGACGTTACGCATGCCAGTTGCTTCCAAAGTGATTTACGATCCAACCAGTCCACGACGACTGAAAGGAGATTTGTTCTGCTAAGTAATCTCTTCCATATTCATGTGCGCATTCGCGTGTCTGCGTGTGTGTGTGTGTGAGAGAGAGAGAGAGAGAGAGAGAGAGAGAGAGAGAGAGAGAGAGAGAGAGAGAGAGAGAGAGAGAGAGAGAGAGAGAGAGAGAGAGAGAGACTTGTGTGCTTCTTAACACGTCCATTGCTTCCAAGTGGCTTTCGCTTAGGATGTTCCTTGGTAAATATCCTCTTCTTAAGTTGTAATGTGCCAAATTGATGCCACTTGTTATGATGCTCTGAGAAGCATAAAACACAGATGACGTTACGCATGCCAGTTACTTCCACAGTGATTTACGATCCAACCAGTCCACTAAGGTTGTGTTATTACTGTTTGGTCTCTTCAGAACTCTGGATGTCCGAGCTATTTATTTGAGTGTATGTAGACCTTCAAAAGAAATTAGATGCTCAGCAATAACATTCTCTCGTTCCATCCTTCATACGATGATTGAAATATCTTGTTCTACATGTGAAGCCAAGAGCTTTTCTTGTTTACGTTCAGCGTCCTTGGTTTCTGGTTGGACTACAAACTCGTATTAATCGTTGTAAAATTTTTGGCTATGGCAGAGTTCCTTTAATGTTTTCCATTGGAAAGTATGATTATCATATACGCTCCACACAGTTACTGATATTTCTATGCATCTATATTTATGTTATCTTAGTCCATTGGTTCCTGGCAAAAGGTATGAAGACTAGCAAAAGATTGGAGACCCTCTTTATGCACCAAAGTGGAGACCCCTTTCATGCATCATATTCCCAGAACCACGAAGATGAAAAGAGCATTCTATCTTGCATTTTATGGCTCTACTCAGTGTAGTGTGTACTTAATCATCCCATACTCGGGCCACATACTTTATTAGCAACCATAGTTTCTGGTATGACTTCTGGAATCTCTCACGTAATTCATGCACTATCCGTTTGGTCACATTTTAGTGACATTTACTTGATCATGCACCTTAAACAAAAAAAATTCTATATATTTATATGGTGATTTGGTATACACCCCCATTGTTGTATATAATCTGTCTCATGGGTTGAATTCGGCTCTATGAGGGTCATATTTCTTTCTCTCTCTCTTTCTATCTCTGTCGTTCTCTTTACAAAGTTGATAACATGAAGATCTCATTGACTGTTGACACTACAACAAATAGGCAGTTTTGCACTTTTTGACTTGTTTACCAACTCAACGAGTTAGTGTGGATGTTGGGAGATTGGTCGAAGGACATTAGTCTATGTGGCCGTCGGTAAAACAATGCTTTCAATTGAACTATCCATCCTTCAAGTAGTGTGAAGTATAAATAAACTTGTCTATCAAAATTTTTATAAACATTGACACACATGCATAGCTTCTCATCTAAACTTATATATACTTGCACATCATGACATATATACACACTACAACAAAAACAAGTCAAGTAAGTTCTCGAAAGCAAAATAATCCATCAATGTAATAACCAAATACTAAGATTGATTGTGATCAAACCAATACGCATGACTGAAATGTGTGCAGTAATGCATGTTTGAAATACAATACATGGCTGAAATAAATGTCCTCGATGGATCCAAGCACAAGTTGATACTCATGTAATATGCATTGGACGATGTAGTTGGATTTTTTTTGTATTGTTCTTTCCAAGGCGTAAATGTGGTTTTGTCATATTGCACTTTCAAAAGTTGACGTATGCGAGTATGCATCACCATTCTGGCTGTATCCATAACAATCTCTCCAGCATGATTTGTGAAGTAAAACTTGGTGGGATCATGCTCATGTGTCCCACAAGGTGTACTAGGTGTACCAATTGGACCATCATGCGTTTGTGGCTCATGGTGTGGATTGAGTTGATGAAATAACATCATATGGAAAGCCACAACATCCACCGCCACCACTTGTAGATCTCCTATCGCGTTTCACGTGCCATGATGTCACCTTTCCAAAGATAGAGAAGCCGATGCAAAAGTACCCACATATGGGGTACTCTGACTTGATGTGGGTGGGCTGTATAGGCATCAAAATTGAGCAGTTGTCTAGATGGACTTGCTGAATCAAATGTGTCGTATATGGTGTGGAAGAAACTCCATACGGAGGTTTTTGTCCAATTGTAGGCACATTGGATGAGGGGAATGGGTCTTAGGTAAATATGGTGGTCCAACTCTTGACCAACCTTGTGGTGGTGTTCTAGTATTTGTAGAAATGAAATATTGGGACCTTCGTAGATTGATGAGGTATCAATTGAAAGAAAAAATCTTGGAACTCTGCATTTGAAATGTTTTGAGGTATCTCTCCATCAGCTGACTATATAAAAAAAATCCAAAAAACAATTTAAACGTATAAAAAGTAACATAATAGGATAGTAGGTGGTGGGAGATGGGGTGAAGCAGGTGGGGGAGAGGTGGGGGGGGAAGGGGTGGGGGGGAGGGAGAGAGATAGAGAGAGAGAGAGAGAGAGAGAGAGAGAGAGAGAGAGAGAGAGAGAGAGAGAGAGAGAGAGAGAGAGAGAGAGAGAGAGAGAGAGAGAGAGAGAGAGAGAGAGAGAGAGAGAGAGAGAGAGAGTCATATTAACATCTTCTAGAAGGCCAAACCTTGCCTATGAGACAATATCGTGTACAATTGTGGTCATTTTTGTGTAGAAATGAAAAAAAAAAATCTCACCACCAAAAATATTGTGTAGGTTGAAAACAACAAAATGATGGTATACCCGGTAATGGTGGAGTAGTGGGGGTAAGGTAGTGGTGCATGGGGAGGAGCGTGCCTCTGACTTTGCAGATAATGACCACCTAATACATGAGGACTATGTGGGAGTGAATGTGTATACCCTAATTGCTAAAGATGGGCGGAGGTGGGTGGAGTATGTGGTGCATCCACAACGGACTCAGTACCCCTTGCAAGAGGGCGGCCGAAGTGATGTTCCTCTTCTCCATCATGTGGTCGTAGGCTATCCTTACGAGTGAGATATCCTCCTTGCGCAATCGTGGTTTGGTACCCAACTGAACGTGGTCTTCGTCACACTATATGTGCCATTGCCTCCCTGAGCATGAGCCCTATGCCTTTGGAAGACATGCTTGTGACATGCTTGTTTGATGTGGCTCACTTCATTGAAAGAACTTAGTAATAGTCCATTGGGTGCCTATGCGTGTCTCATCTATGAGGTGTAGTGTCTTCTCTCATCTTTCATATGTCGTCTTGATGAAGCAATCCATCCTCCTTTGGTCTCATGTGGTCATGCACAACTTGAGTGACTCCTCAATCTAGAACTGTGCTCGTAGGACTTAGTATGTAGGGCATCTTGTAATGAAGCACTCCTCACTCTCTATCTTTGTATGGCATATTGGGCACCACCTCTCCTCTCTGGGGACTTTCTTTGGTAAAAGAGAGGGATGGAGAGAGAGAGAGAGAGAGAGAGAGAGAGAGAGAGAGAGAGAGAGAGAGAGAGAGAGAGAGAGAGAGAGAGAGAGAGAGAGAGAGAGAGAGAGAGAGAGAGAGAGAGGGGGTGAGGGAGGGAGGGGAGGGATGGGAGAGAGAGAGAGAGAGAGAGAGAGAGAGAGAGAGAGAGAGAGAGAGAGAGAGAGAGAGAGAGAGAGAGAGAGAGAGAGAGAGAGAGAGAGAGAGAGAGAGAGAGGGAGGGGGTGAGGGAGGGAGGGGGAGGGATGGAGGGGGAGAGAGAGAGAGAGAGAGAGAGAGAGAGAGAGAGAGAGAGAGAGAGAGAGAGAGAGAGAGAGAGAGAGAGAGAGAGAGAGAGAGAGAGAGAGAGAGAGAGAGAGAGAGAGAGAGAGAGAGAGAGAGAGAGAGAGAGAGAGAGAGAGAGAGAGAGAGAGAGAGAGAGAGAGAGAGAGAGGGAGGGAGGGGGGGGAGGGATGGAGGGGGAGGGATGGAGGGGGGGAGAGAGAGAGAGAGAGAGAGAGAGAGAGAGAGAGAGAGAGAGAGAGAGAGAGAGAGAGAGAGAGAGAGAGAGAGAGAGAGAGAGAGAGAGAGAGAGAGAGAGAGAGAGAGAGAGAGAGAGAGAGAGAGAGAGAGAGAGATTTTTTGAACATCTAGTAGAAGTCCGAACTGGACCTATGAGACATAATCAATTGTCAGACATTGGTCTACAGAGACCATTCCATGTGTGTGTGGGACGAGGGCTAGTTAGCCAAGGTCCTAAGCTTGGGACCTTGGCTAACTAGCCCTCGTCCCACACACACATGGAATGGTCTCCGATCAAAGGGAAAGACAAAGCGTGCTGAAAATAAAAACTGATGCAAAAGCAAGTACAAAGAAAACTGGTGTCTACATAAACCTACGTGAGGAGAGTCTACAAGAGGGGGGGTATATGGAGTGCTATCTCTATGGTAGCCTACATGCAAGAGGGCAATACAAGTATGCAAATGCATCTAAGCTGCACAATACCCCCAACTAGTACTTATATGTGGATGTAGTATGTGGAACATAGGAGGAGGTGGAGTTAGGGCTGCTCGAATGATTGCAATGGGATCTGACATCATCTTGGCCCTTCTGTCCTCAATAGTTGGACGGTAATGGGTCTCTATATCCGCAATCTGATGATCATGCAATCTCTGTGTCCGATAGCGTCTAGTGCGGGGTTCTCTCCTAGCACGAGAGGTCTTAGCTTGCTGAAGAGTCACCCCACTTTGAGTGACAATAGGTGGGGGAGCTGATACATGGTGGGGGTAAAAGAAGTCAGTGAGATGTGTCTGTCTCCCACCAATTGGAGCTACTGTGGTGGGTTGGAGCACGGCCTCTCTGTGGCTCTGTATCTCGAGTAAGAATCTCCCTAATTGATGCTGATCTTATGAGGCCATGATCTCACGAAGGGTAGGCTGTCTTGTGAATAGAGCCTCGTATCTTCTTCTGATATCATCATATGCCTTGCATCGACATACAAAGTGTTCCTCATCCTCTATCTCTACTCCACATATACGACAAATCCTCTCCTCTCTGGGGGTGTTTGCTTCTATGCCAACCTCAATCTCTAGTCGGTGTGGTGAGACCCTGGGCTTGCCAATCGCTACCCTCGAGCTATGAGGCATGTATGTGTCCATGTAGCATGGTCTCTAGATGAACCCATTTGCTAGAAAGTCCAAGAACTGATCTCGATAGTGTGAGAGTCTTGATCCAAGGCGGGAAGTGAACCACATCTGACTAGTGTATAGCTGCAAGAGATCCAGCCTAAGCACAGTGCTCCTCATTGTGTGAGAGGCGAATGTGGGGAGAGTCTAGGTCATGTTGGAAGGGTGGTATTCTGTCCATATCCAATCCATGTCCATCAAACCATGCCCTAACCTTAGAATATCAAGCTCTCATACGGAGGCTTGTATTGTCGCCTCAAATGCTCTACATGTGAGTCTATATGCTGGGAGCTCCTTCATCCTCTGAATGAAGCATATAGTCTTGAATAGTGCCTCTAGCACGATGGGAGGTGTGGCCATCTCTTCCCTTATGACGTCATGTGATAGTGAATGTTTCCCGTGGAATAGCTTTGAGATCATGCATACTTGCGGCCTCTCAATCTCACTCTACTGGGTGGCCGTGAGACCGAGACCTCAAACTGTCACTGCATACATCATAGCTGGTGTGACTAATGTGTCAAATAGCCATCCCTTTGTACAGGGTTCTTGGAAGTGTGCTTGATGGCACCTCCTCTCTAACATGACTAAAGCTGCATATCCCCATGTGAGCCTATTAGTGGCTTCCCTTCTCAGACTGAAGGGACTAGGTAGACTCGTGAATGTTACCACCCAGTTATTGTGAACCTAGCTGCTATGAACCTTACTGCATTCCGCACCATAGGAGAGGTGTGGAATATCATGAACTTGGTCTTGCCAAGGTTTACAGTCAACCCCTTCTGTGTACAAAACTCATCCAAGCCATCCAAGTGGTGCTCTAGACCTTCGGTGGATTCTGAAATCAATAGAATATCATCAGCGTATAATAGAATGTGTACAGTTGTACCTGTTAGGTCTCAACCCTCACCACCAGCTCGCAAGATGTAGTCCTCAATCTTGTCAATGTAGAGCTCGAATAGAGTGGGAGAGGGTGGGCAGCTTTGTTTAAAACCAATTGTGCTAGCAAAGGCATCTGATAATCCCCTTGGGCACCGAACCCTCCCAATCACCTACTCATAGAGTGTGTCGATGGCCCAAATCATCTTCGATGGTATCCCCAAGCTTTGGAGACGCAAGAACATCTTCTCCCGTGGCATAGTATCGAAGGCTTTGCAAAAATCCACCAAGCATCAATATAACCTCTTCTTTTGCACCTTTACCCCATCAACGAGGCAACACAAAATAAAGATGTGGTCAATAGTGGAGAAAGCTCATTGGAAACTTGCTTGACCTCGTGCACGTACGTTGTAGCCCCTCCATCTCGGCATATGAATTGAGATCTTCCTCGAGAACTCCCCATAAAGCTTGGCCATGGTGTGACCAATCATGATAGTCTTGTAGTTCCTTGGGTCCAAGGTGTTACCAAATTTGTGGATGGGTACAATGGTGTTCCTCGTCCACTCCTCTAGGAAGCCCTCTCCCATAGCTTGATTGAAGACATGTGCAATCAACGGAGCTATAGTGGAAGTAGTATATATGAGGTGGTCACTTTGTAGTCCTATGTGGTCAATCAAACACCCATGTTGTTGTCCCTCAATGGTCCTTCAGATCATCTCTCTTGTGAAGAAAGAAGAACGAGTAGGACGGGGTCTGGGCGGATGGGGAATGGGGGGATTTCTAGGTATCTCATATAGTCTCTGAGCATAGTCATGTCGAATCTACATATCTCCAATAGGTGTGGTCGATTGTGCCTCTCGTAGAGTGCGCCATGAAGCAATGCAATCCCTTCTCATAAATAGGTGGTATAGCTCAAGCTCTTATGCCTCCTCAAAGACCCGTCTCTTTTGATGAGTGAGTGTCTTCATATGTCTTCTTGCCTCTCTTTTTGTGATCTCTCCTAGTGCTCTCTGAGTTCGTAGTCAACAGTAGAGACTCCTGCACTCATCATCATACCAAGGGTTCTACGTCATGGTCTTTGGGGAGGTGTGTAACCTGAATGGGTGGTTGTAGGAATGAATCGATGGCGGATGTTTGAAGAGGGGGGGGAGAGAGAGAGAGAGAGAGAGAGAGAGAGAGAGAGAGAGAGAGAGAGAGAGAGAGAGAGAGAGAGAGAGAGAGAGAGAGAGAGAGAGAGAGAGAGAGAGAGAGAGAGAGAGAGAGATATTAACGTCTTTTGAAGGCCAATTTTGGCTTATAAGACAAAACCGTGTACAACTATAGTAACCCTTGTGTAGAAATAAAATAAAATGGAAAAATACTCGCTACACAAAACTGTGTAGGCTGAACATGGAAACAACTATAGGGTAATGTATCGGGTGATGGAGAGGTAGTGGGTATAATGTAGTGGTGCGTGGGGAGATGTGGCTTTGACACTACAGATAATGGCCACCTAATAAATGGGGGCCCGATGATGGGAGTGAATATGTATATCCTAACTACAGGTAATGGGTGGAGGTGGGTGGAGTATGTGGTACATCGGCGGCAGTCTGAGTGTTCCTTGAAGGAAGGCTACCCAGGTGGTGGTGGTGGTGGTGCGCTTATGCTCCATCATGTGGTCATGGGATATCATGATGCATGAGATATCCTCCTTGTATAGTCGTGGTCTTTTGTGTCTAGCTCTATGTGGTCGAGCCTTGTTCACAACCTTGGTAGCCCTTGTTCTCAGTCTCAGTATCTTGAACTTGGTTCTCACCATGCTATGTATCTTGGATCATCAATCGATTGCTTCCATTGGAACGTGCTTGTTCCAAGACCTTTCCAATGGTATCTTATACATCTAAATCTGACCTACGGATTGGGAGTTATACTCTAATCTTTGATGGGCTCATCTTTGAAAGTCACAGGGGCGCCTTCCATCCACTTGCCCAAGCCTATTTCCTATGCTCTAATACCAATTGTGGCAATAGAACTTATGACCTAATGGCTAGGAGAATGACGGGCTAACCACTTGCCCCAACAGCCATGGTTGAGGATTACTTCCTAATCTTCCCTCTTAAGGTGTGGTTCAACCATCTCTTGCCTATCATTTCTTGAGTCTAACACTTGGTTTGTCCTTGCCTATGGATGGTACACAAGCATGATGGGCCTCACCTCATGATGGTTCTATGGGTTTCATAATAGGTAGCATAAGGGTCTCATCCACTAGAGAGGGATCTTCCTTTTCGTGAACTTATCCTCCATTACTTTCCCCCTCGGGGTCCTCTTCCTCGAAACTCGCCCTTCTACCAAGGTCTCTTTCCTAATCACCTTCTTCAAGAAAATAGGGCAAGGATAGTAGTATTATGGATGATTGGGAGGGATGCATTGATTATTTTAATGAGATTGTACTCGAGGATAAGTATCGTAAGAATTATAACTCGTTTCATCTTTTAGATGTGATGTGATATCTCCACCCAAGGGGATAATTGGTGGAAAGTGGAATGGAGAGAGGTAGCTATAGAGAAGAGTGGGGTCGACAGGGTTAGCCTTGACCAATTGATGTCGAAGATGGAGTAGAGAAAATCCTCTCCATGGGTAGGAGGGATCGAAGGAGACTATCAAAAGTGGTTGGGCCTAAGGAGTGGGATGTAGTTGTCCTAGAAACAAGGGGAGAAGATTTGATGAATAAAAGTAGGAGATTATCCATGGGAATATTTAGGATAGAGTGGGATGGAAACTGGTGATAGAATTGAGGTGATAGTAGAGGGATATGACTCAAGGGCTTAGTTAAGATAGAGGATGAATATTATAATGTGGTGAAAGTTCCAAAGAAATTGTGGGAGCACTATCCATGGAAGGAAGAGAATTCTCAAGAAGAGAAGGTACAACTACGAGTCTGGAGGTCTCCTAGTGGGCTTGAGAAAATTCTAGAGGTCGCCGAATGTGCTTGTGAGAATTTCCTAGGCATGGAGAGTAACTCCTAGGATTGCATACCAAACTTTTCTACAAGACATCCTAGGTGATTTTGCTTACTTCTACCTTCAACGAATGTCACCTGAGGCCAGTAGTCTAGCATCTACCAGTCATGCTAGTCTAGTAGTCTGGTTGCCCCAAAATCGATGGTATGAGCATCAGAGCATAGTGGGGAGATTACAGAGACAAGCGCAGAACCGCATGGAGTGCCTCACCCTGGTATGAGCATCAGAGCATAGTGGGGAGATTACACAGATAAGCGCAGCACCGCATGGAGTGCCTCACCCATCGAAAGAGGCGGAAATGGGAGGAGAGATAGTATTGGGACATCTATCACCTACTCATGAGCTGTGACAGTGCAGTAGCATGGTGACACTTAAGAGAGGAGACAATAGACACCCATCCGAGGCTCGAACACATGGCACAGCTATGCACGGAGCCAATACTAGATTCCAGACCAGCCAGCCATCCCGAGGCTGTAGACTTCACGCCCCACCACCTCTCACTTCTTCACACCAGCGATGGTGAGGCTAGTGATCACCAACCTAAGGCATGGTAGAGCCCGCGGCTCATTCGGTTTATAGGCACAGCATCTCATCTACGGATGCATGACTCTAGCATCGCTCATTTCCCACCTCTTCAATCAAGCATCGGTTGAAGGGTTCCCTGACTAATGGACGGAGCACACCATTGTGCCCATCCATAAGTCAGGCAATGTTATGTATCCAACCACATATCGGACGGTCATGATTGGCCCCATATTGGCCAGATTTTATGGGGAAATGCTAGAGACAGAGTTGAGCACTCGCCAAGAGGAAGGGTATTAGGGCTCAAAATAGGAAGGATTCAAACGAGATTACTCTAGCATTGACCACATCTTCAGTCTGAGATGCCTGAATGACGAGGCACAAGTGAGAAAGAGGAGATTATAGTGCTGGTTTGTGGACTTCCACAAAGCCTTGGAAGAGAGTATCATGTAGAGTCAGATGCATAGGCAGCCTACCCAATTCACTTGCTAGCACCATCAGGGTGAAGCAAGGATGCCCTCTCTCCCCCACCCTCTTTGGTCTATACATTGATGACATACTAGACTTCATACGGAAGCAAGGAGGGGATGTCATTGAAGTACGAGGGACCATTGTTCACATTCTTTTATATGCTGATTATATTGCCCTGGTTCCAGAGTCTGCACAGGGTCGACAACATCACCTACATGGCCTAGATGACTTTTGCACACATAGAGGGCTATGAGTGAACCTTAGTAAAACCAAGCTTTTGATTTTCCACACATCAGCACAGGTGAGGAGATAGTTCTTTCAGAGCCGCAGGCGGACCCATTGAGGTAGTGGGATCATATGTCTACTTTGGAGTGACATTCACAACCGCCCCTTGGGTCTTCTCCATGTCCCATGCAGCCCGAGTTCGCATCACACGAGTATACACAGCACTAGCTTTGATGGAGACAGTGCCACCAAGCATATTTTAAGAAGCCCTGCACAAAAGGGTGGCTCCTCGATACCTTGGTTACCCAAACACTCATATATGGAGCAGCCATATGGGGACAGGGATTAGCCACATCAGCATGGACAGAAGTGGAGAGGCTACAAATTCTCATGATTACGAGACTCATCTGCAACGAATCTTCATTACCCCATGATATCATTAGGGAGGAGCTTGTTGCACCATTGATGCTTGTAGAGGCACTCTTCAAGACAATATGTTTATTACACAGGATCCAGAGCATGGATACAGAGCACATCACTTACAAAGCTTTTCAGGCATCACACGACATGGTGCTAGTGGGAAATACCTCCTCATGGTACACGGAGGCATATGAGGGGAGAGAGCAGATGCTACAAAAAACACATTAGACACGGGTGCGGACCCAGAAGACTATTACTCCTTTCTCATGGAGTTGTATGCATTGTGACTCTCAATGGACATGGACTATCACTAGTCAACATGTTGAAACTAAGGTTCTATACAAGGGCCTCATGTTAAAGTGAAAGTGATGTGTGCTTTGTGTGTTAGTTAATGTGTTTTGTGTAGATATATTTGCTTGAATGCTAGTGATGACATTATTATTTGCTATTTTAGTTAATAAAATTTCGGAAAAAAGAAGAAACGAAACAAATTAAAAAATAAAAGATAGAGAATTGGAAAATCTTGGAGAAAAAGAAAAAGAGTAATTAAAAAAACAAAAAACAAATAAAATGAAAACGCAAAAAATATGTTTGGAGAAAAAGAAAACAAGAAATAAGAAGAGAAAGAAGAAACACACGAAAAAAAACAATAAAAGAAATCCCAAAGATTAAAAGAAAATAGAGAAAGAGAAAAGGAAAAAGAAAAACTAAAAAAAAAGGAGGGAAATAAAAAAGCAAAAGAAAAGGAGGAAAATAAAAAAGAAATAAAAAAAGGGTTCAAGAAAAGGATAAAAAAAAAAGAGAGACCTATTAAGCATAAAAAGAAGAAAAAACAAGAATACAAAAAAAAGAAGGAACAAAAAACAAACTAAAATAAACTAAAAAAGGGAAAAAAGATTTAAACAATAGAAATTAGATAAATAAAAATAAAAAATTATCAAGAACTAAAAACAAAAGTAAATGTGTGCATGTATGGTGGAGTGGGGGAGCAGGGGGTGGCACAGTGTCGGACAAAGTAGGGGGGAGTGGGTGAGTGAGGGGAAACGAGTTGCTTACTCTCTTTCTTCCTTCTCTCTTTTTCCCTCTCTTCCTCTCTCTCTCTCTCTCCCTCTTTCTCTCTCCCTACTAAAAATGAAGGGGGCTAGATTTACTTGCTTCTTGTTTTTTCTCTCTTCATGTAGGGAACTTATTTGAGAGGTAGAGAGCAATTGAAGGACGGTCATCAGAGAGCGTTAGAGAGGGAGGGATCCTTTGGGGAAGGCACGAAGATATACGAGTAGGAGGTGAGGAGAGATAGGAGAGACATTTCTCCAGAAAGTTAGGAAGAAGGGATTTAGAGAAAAAATTCAAGAGAGCAACTGAAAGAAGGGAACACAACAACTGAGCTCAAGCAATAGAGGCAACCGTAGGTATTGGCTCTTTGAAAAGAGAAAGCAAAGTTCTGGGCACCAATGGGGGAACAGTCGAGAGTTTGAAGGGTGTTAGAAGAAGGAAGTATAGGATAGAAAAGGGAGACCTTAGGATTCCCAAGGCAAAAGTTGAGAGTCAGAGAGAAGGGATCTTTGAATCTATGGGGAAGGATTAAGAAGATAACAGCTCTTGTTGAAGAAAGAGGGGGAATGGTTTTGAAATAGCTTGAGAATTCAGCCAGAGTCAGGTAGAGGTAGACATCGATAGAGAACTAAAAGATCAATCTTTTCTTTTTCTACAATTGATCGATGACAAGGATATGAGAAGGAAGCATATCTCAAGATCGAAAGAGAACAACCTCTGTCTTTCTCATCTTGGGAGCTTTCTAAAAGAAAATTAAGGGAAGCAGAAGTTTGTAGCTTGTTTTTTTTTCGTGCACATAAAGGAGAGAAAGGCCATTCGAAAGGAGAAGGAAAAGAAACAGGCATCTTTTTGTGGTGCACAGATCTTAGAAGAACGACAAATAGAATACGGGAGTGATTTTCAAATGTTTAAGTGACCGGAGACTAGAGGAAGAAAATGAATGATCTATATGGCTAGGTGCTCTATGCACAAATATGATGATTTCATTTTGCATTTCTCTCCACATATAGAGAGAAAGAGCACAACAGACAATAAGCTTAAAAATAGATTTGGGGAAAATCTTTTGACTGCAAATACTTGGAAATATTCGATACCTGGACACGATGACACTTTGGGCTTTAAGTTTTATCTCAAAAAACTCTTATTGTTATTGCTGAACTTGAGTTACATCTATGTGTCTCTTTTCATCTTATATGAGTGGTATCAAAGATGGTGCCTGAAAAGCTGTTAAAAACATCTTCAACGAACGAGCATGTGCTATAGGTATCTGCATCTTGCTCATAACACATAGTTTGATTCTATATGTGTGGTGGATGTTTCCGAAGTGTGTGATAGATTGATAGATACTTGTAACACAAATATGATCAACGGTCTTGGACTCTAATCCGTTCTCTCTTGAGTTCCTTTCCCTAAGGCTACATGTCTTGTAAAGTGGAATAGTACTCAGACAATGTGGAGCTTTATGGCCAAGACCTTGACAGCACCAACACCTAATCTGTTTACAGTGACATGGTCTTCTCACTTATCTCAAGGGAATTGGTGGCCCAAGTATCCTTTGCTGGTACCACTTACGTCTCTCTAGATACCACTCATCTCTATATCTCCATGGGATTGTTGGATTGTTGACTCAAGTTCTCCATGATCTTTGAAATTCTCTTCTTTTATATGGGAAAGTATGAAGAGGAGGCCTTGCAAGCTAACATTGATTCCAAACAGGTCCTTTAAATCCAGCCCAAGCCATTTGATTTCTGGTCCACATACTCTCTCACTCAATATCTGGGATCGAGGAAAGGTTGTGCCACAGTATGGGGCATTAGGCAACCTTACAAAGGTATCCCCAACGGGGTCGCCAAATAAGTATCTCCTAAGCACCCTTTAAATAACTCTTTATATGACCGAATCTTGCCCAATTCCTTGTATTTTACAAGCATGTTCTTTATCTTGTGTGCACTTGTGCTCACTTTTTATTGACCAAGTTTTGATTTTATTAACCCTTGGGCTAGATTTTAAAGCCAAAATCCAGCCAAAGTTTTGTCCAATTCTTCAGTCAAATTTCAAGACAGTTGTAGTCCAGACTTCAGCCATAGTTCGGTTTTAAATCCAGCTCTAAAATCAAAAGAAATTCAGCTCGAATTCCAACCAACTTCCAGCCCTCCTAAACTCAAACTTCAGCCTCAAACTCTAACCTAAGATTTGGACGAAGTTCAAATTGAAATTTAATTTCCTTCTAGCTTAAAATTTGGCCCATCTTTACTGTCTAACTCCAATCCTATTCGGATTTTCAGCAAAATACCAGTCCCATTCTGCACTCTTTCTTTTCTTTCTTTTTCTACTCTCTTTACCCTCCTCACTTCCTCTTCCTATACTTCAGCTGACCTCATTTCCACTCTATCTCCTCTTTTCTCTTTTTCCTTCTTCTGTCTCCTCTCTCAAACTTCACTTTATCCCAGCTTTACTTTTCCTTACTTTGTTTCTGACACTCCTCTCCTCTTCTCTCCACACTCCTCTTGTACTGATTCACCTTGCTTGAGCAACCTTTATTTTTCCCTCCTTACTCACCTTGATATTCAGCCTACCTCTCTGTTTTCACCTCACTCTCACATTTCACTTCTCTTTCCCTATTCTTCTTAACTTCTGCCACATATTCTTCCTTTTGTTGCTTCTTTCTCTTCTCTTCTCACACTCCTCTCTTTCTCTCCACACTCGTTTTCTCACCACACTCCTTTTCTCCACTTCTCTCTTCCTTTCAAACTTCACTTCAGCACCAGTTTTACATTTCGTCTTCTCTTCTTCCTATTTCTCCTTTCCTTCTCTTCTTTCCAGTCAGCCTTCTTCTCACTTCATACTATTTCTCTTCTTTCCCTCTCTTCCTCTCTTCTTTCTTTGTCACTCCAGCTTCATCACTCTCCATTCTTCCCTTAGCTCCTCTCTCAGCCCACTTTAACTTTTTGTTCCTTCTCCACCTTCAACCTCCTCTTTCTTTACCTTCAGTTCTCTAATCTTCCCTTCTTCACTCACCTTTCCTCTTTCTTTTCCTTCTCATTTCAGATGGCTTTTCTCTCGTCTGTGCATACATAGAAAAGACAAGCCATGAACTTCTGCTTCCCTTCCTTTTCAGTCAAAAATATCCCATCGCGAGAACAGAGGTTCTTCTATTTGACATTGAGATATGCTTCCTTCTGATCTTCTTCTCATCGATGATTTCTAGCTTGAAAAAAGATTAATCTCTTAGCTCTCTGTCCCTATCTACCTCACTCTTTCTAAATTCCCCTGTAATTTCAAGACCATTCTCCCTCTTTCTTCAACAACACCTTCTGTCTTCTTTATCCTTCTCTGCAGCTTTGAAGATCCCTTCTATCTGATACTCATGTGCCCCTCCTCAATTTTGACCTCTACCCTTTCTATCCTATACTTCCTTCTACTAGCACCCTTCAAATCCTGAGCTCTTTCCCTATTTGCTGCCTAAAGCTTTGCGTTCTCCTTCTTGCTTCCCAGAGCAATGTCTCTCCTATCTTTCCTCCCCTTCTACTAGTATATCCTTATGCCTTCCCCGAAGGAGCTATCCCTTTCTAGCAATCTCTCATGATCCTCTAATTTCTCTTCGCCTCTCGAATAAGTTCCTTGCATACTTGCACGGAGAGAGAAAAAACCAAAAGCAAGAAAATTTGCTTCCCTTCACTTTTAGGCGAGGAGAGAGAAAGAGGGAGAGAGAGAGAGAGGGACAAAGAGAGAGAGTGAGTGGGGAGGGGAATTGGTTTTCCTCTTTCAAACATTTCCTCGACTCTCTTTGACATTGTGCAACCCCGCTTGCTCCCCCACTCCACCACACATGCTCTAGCGCTTCCTCAATCACAAGCATTTGATCACTCAAGAATAGTGGAAGAGAGAAAAATAGAACTTGCACAAGATAAGAGAAAATCAGACGTGGAAGAGTACACAAGATATGACTCAAAGAAAGAGAAGTTTTGGTATTATAGATTTGAATCAATCGATAGCTTTGGAAAATAGCTTCTTGATGAAGCCTTGACCTCCAAACCATCCTCAAGCTATCATAATCTCATTCACACTCGCTGTCTCAATCTCAATCTCAATCTCAATCTCAATCTCAATCCCAATCTCAATCTCACTCTCACTCTCACTCTCAATCACATGGTAATTCTTTGAGTTTGTGCTTCCTCTTGCATGACGCAAGAAATCTTCGTTAAAAGAGAGTCTACCATTCCCCAAAAAGGTATGCAAATCCCCAAATTTAGCGAAAGTCGGCTCTCCCAGTGTTGCATTCAATACTCTCACAAAAGCATGTGTTTGTAGCAGTCAAGTGCTTTCTTTAGCGGTACTTGTCCAAAGCTAGAAGAAAAGCAACGAAAAGACATATCCGAAGACATCCCATAAGTGTGCATGACAACACATATGTATCAAAATCACGGATTCAAATAGAAATAGAGAAGGGATCAATTTTTTTTTTTCTTCTTTTTAAGTACCAAAAATGGCACTTTTCTAAGCCATGTAACTCAAAATTAGCGAGGAATTAGCTTAAGCTTGTGAGAAGCAAAAAAGTTCAGCTCTTCGATTTGTACAATAGTTTTAGAGATGCCCTAGGTCCGAATCCACCTCCAAATACCACTTTTGAGCCCTGCAAGTTTAGAAATTCTAAAGAGAGTAAATCAAGGCATTATCTTACAATGAATTAGATGTAGAACCCAAAAGATGGTACTTAAAACTTTATTCCTAAATTTTTCATAGAGACATCTTTATTCTCCTATGCATGCTCTACCTTTCTCTCAAACAACATTTCTTTTAATTTTTTTTTTTCATGTTCAATTTTCTGCCAAAAAATATGATGCAGATAAGGTTTAGAGAGAGAATATAAAACTTGCCATCCCTAAATTTTGCCTATATGCATAAAATTTCCTATTGATTCATTCTACACATTATCTCCACAATATATAACAAAAGGTTCACAATGAATTATTTCACTATCCAAAGGCCTATTGCAATTCTTCACCCCTTTTAAGAACCTTATCCTCAGAGTTGGAAAGAAGGATAATGTGTCAGAAAATTGTCCAAGTTTGCCCAAGTCAAATCTTCAATTAGATATATGTGCCATTTTATCAAAATCTCTACTATAGATCTATTTCTAAGTAATCTTTCCCTCCTATCTAATACTATCGCAGGTTGAAGCTCAAAAGAGCCATCATCTTTCAACTTATAGTTGTCCTGCAAGACATGAGCAACATTAGGTACATATCTTTTAAGTAAGCTAACATGAGATATCGGATGCACATTTAAATGTTCAAGCAATTCCAATAAATAAGCAAGAGATCCAATCTTCTTCAAAACTTTAAAAGGACCTTGGTATCATGGAGAAAGTCTATGATCCTTCCCTAGCAACAAGTTAGAACGGTGAGGATTGACTTAAAAAGAATACCATGTCATTTGTTTGAAATTCAAGTTGTCTTTTCTTCAAATCATAGAATTTCTTTTGCTTTTTCTAAGCTTCTTTTATGTGTTGCTTAATTTTTCCAAGTTCTTCATCAATCTTCTCAAGAATTTCTTTAGATACTTCTACTTTATTTGGAAAACTAGAAAACGAAGGTGGAGTCGAACAATTATAATTATACACAGCCTCAAACGGAGTCATTTTTATATATGCATGCCATGCACTATTGTATGCAAACTCGACCAAGGGCAGATATTCACTCCAGTTATCTTGCTTTTCATTCACATACATACACAACATATCTTCAAGTACCTGATTAACCCTCTCGGTTTCCCCATCAGTTTGTGGATGGAAAGCTGTACTCATATGAAGTTGAATACTCATACGAAGTTGAGTGCAAATGGATTCAAATTGCTTTCCAAATGTTTGATGTGAACCCAGAGAGTTTATCGGAAATTATGTTTTTAGGCATTCCATGTCGTCGAAAATTTTCTTTTACAAATAGTCTTGCAACATTCAAGGTAGTATGAGTCTTTTTCATGGGAAAGAAATATGCCATCTTGGTAAGTCGATCAACTACCACAAATATGTTATCGTGTTTACTTCTGATGGTATGTAATTTGTGATGAAGTCCATAGAGATAGACTCCCAGCTCTTCCAAGAAAATTCAGTTGGCTATCGGTGTGTTTAAGTCCTCTTTTGATTGGTCGAGTCTGCTGTACAGAATTACGCTAAAAATTAGAGCTCTCTTTTCATGCCTTTCATATCTTTTATAGAAAACTTGAGGAGGACAGTTGCAAATGGGCCGTCTTGCGCTAGTGACATCTTTGACCCTAGAATTGTTGAGCTTCTGTTGTTCATTAATTCAGAATGTCTATGGTCTTCAATTGCTCATCGTATATTAAATGCTTCAATTAACTCCTCCAACAAGGGCACATACACGTTATTATTATTATTATTTTTCATAACATTTGGAAGAGGCGAAATGGACTGTATTCTTCTTCTGCTTATCAAGTGGAATCTTCTGAAATAATGAGATTTTGAGCATGATATTTCAGTAGCTATGCATACTCTTTGAGGGATAATATATACATTAACTGATGAGCAAAATTTTGTTGATTTGCATTAGCTTCCTGAATTATCTACTAATGCAATGCGTTGTTGTGTTTCTTTACTCATGTGCTTTGATGGTGGATACGTTCAGAGTTTGACTCTCCTTAGATATATACATATCAAATTGCCAATCAACGTCTTAATGCTGCAAGCTCATTTCATCGAGCTCCTCCGCAAGCTCAAAGTGAGGCACATAATAGGCATCACTTGGTGTTCTAATATTAACATTTGTAGCAAGAAAAGTACTCTGATAGATCAGAACACATTCCCAAGTGTGCGTGCTTGTGATCCATTTCGCTTATGGTTTTGTTTACATCTGCTTTTTGGTTGGATCCCTACTAACTTTGAACATATAATACAATGAAGACAAGAACAAAGCCTCGAGGATATACATGAACTTTGAGTAGGCCTGTTAACTTTGAGATGCATGATTAGAGACCGAAAGAACTTTGAGGATGCATTTTAACTTTGATAACTTTGAGGATGCGTATAAACTTTGATCTCCCACAGACACAAAACTAAGAAACCACAACTTTTTATTTTTATAAAAGGAATTTCAGCAATAGCCTACTCTCCCAGACTCCAATTTAAAAAAAGGAAACAACTGTACATGTGAACGGGTCTAGCACCCATGGGACTCCCTGAATCCCACAAAGCAGGGGAACAACATACAAACTTAGAGGGTTTTACAAAGGAGTTTGATAACCCTCTCGTCCCCTTCATGCAGGGCCCACTTGGATTTAATCTTATTGTTCTCAAGGAAAAACACTCTATGGTGCCTAAAAGGTGGAGGCTTCTTACAATTGGAAATTCGTTTGGATTTAATCTTGTTGTTCTCAAGGAAAAACACTCTATGGTGCCTAATAGGTGGGGGCTTCTTAGAATTGGAAATTCTTTTGCCTAGAAGGAAAAGAGATTTCTCGATAGACCATTCTTCTACATACTCAATTACAGAATTATAAAAAACATGAACCACAACACCAGAAAGGCATGAACAGAAAGCTCTACGTGTAATTCTGTACAGCAGACTCGACCAATCAAAAGTCAATTTTAAACACATCAATAGCCAAATGAGTTTCCTAATTGGAAGAGTCATCTTCTACATACTGAATCACAAAAAGCATCAACGTCAACAACATCAAAAGATCAAGAACTTTTGTCAAAGCATGTACGATATGAAAGGCATGAACACAGAGCTCTGACGTTTTGTAATTCTGTACAGCAGACTCGACCGATCAAAAGTCAATTTTAAACACATCAATAGCCAAATGAGTTCCATAATTGGAAGAGTCATCTTCTACATACTGAATTACAAAAATCATCAACGTCAACAACATCAGAAGATCAAGAACTTCTGTCAAAGCATGTATGATATGAAAGGCATGAACAGAGAGCTCTAACTCTTTGTAATTCTGTGCTCTCTAACTTTTTGAATTTCTGTACAGCAGATCGACCAATCAAAAATTGATTTTAAACACATCAATAGCCAAATGACTTCCCTAATTGGAAGAGCCATCTTCTACATACTGAATTACAAAAAGCATCAACGTCAACAACATCAAAAGATCAAGAACTTTTGTCAAAGCATGTACGATATGAAAGGCATGAACAGAGAGCTGTAACTTTTTGCAATTCTGTACAGCAGACTCGACCAATTCAATTAAAACTCGGCTTAAATTCAATTAAAACTCGGCTTAAACACGTGAAGAGCCAAATGAATTCTCTTTGAAGAGTCATCCTCTACTTACTGAATTACTACAAGCATCAACGCCAAACATCAGAAGATGACGAACTTTTTTCGAAGCATGTACGATATGAAAGACATGAACAGACAGCTAATTTATCTTGCTGTAATTCTGTACAGCAGATTCAACCAATCAAAACTCTGTTTAAACACATGGTGAGCCAAATGAGTTCTTGACTGCCATTCTTACATCAGAAGAACTTCTTTTCTGAAGGCATGTACGATACGAAAGGCATGGACAGAGAGCTTTAACGTTTTGTAATTCTGTACAGCAGACTCGAACAATCAAAACTCGGTTTAAACACATGAAGAGCCAAATGAGTTCTTGACTGCCTTTCTATAGTTTCTTTACAGCAGACTCGACTGATTAAAAGTTGATTTAGACATGAACAGCCAAATGTGTTGCGGTTGGCTAGTTCTTGAACATTACGGGAATCAAACACTGAGTTCCCAGGATTGAATCATCTTCATGTACTGCGTATGTCCACTTTACTTTGAGGAAGCCGGTTACTCCTCAGCTTGTAGCTCGCGGAGACATAATGGGCATGTGTTTGTCCTATTACTGAGCCAATGTATAATGCAGTCCCTATGAAAGAGATGCTGGCATGGAAACTGTGTTGCTTGCAAACCTGCTTCGATAGTGTCTATGCAAATCGCACGTTCAAGATCAGCTTTGGAGTTTGGATCAATCTTCACAAGAGGGAGAGCATCAAGGGTGGACTTGCTAGCAAGTCATGGAGGTGTAGTTGTCTCCAAGGGAAATTAGCTCCGGGGTGAGATAATCTTCATCATCGCCATCAAGGCTGATGTCCCCTTCGTGAAGGATGAAGCACTGAGTTGGTTGACCCCGAGTATTGGTAACTGCAAGAAAGTGATTTGGCCATCGTTCCTTGTAGACTTCCAATAGAAGAATGCTCCCAGGCTGATCCTCTTGTCGATCAAATGTGAATGTGACATTTTGAAATTGAGCCGCTCTTTCCACTTCTTCTTCATACCGGAGGCGAAAGAGGGGGAAGTCCCTTCTACTTAGACGGTGAGCTGTTGAGCTTTGATGGTGGCCAACTCTTAGACTCGGAAGCTCCTATGCAATACGTTCTTGGCCCTCTTCTAATGATGATGCTTGTTCTGTTGCTGCATGAGGAGGATGGTAGCCGTCAAAGGAAGTTCCCGTAGAGAAGTAGGGTTGACGAGTTGGCGATGGCAGTGCATGAGGCTCATGTGAATTGGATGGTTGCCGTCTATCAATGTTTCGGAAGTGAGCGCTCTCTATTTCTTCTACAATACGACCAATCTGAAAGATGGGGGGATCCCTTCCTTGCCCGAGAGTTCTCATTGTTGTGCTTTGTCTCCAAGTTTCTCTTGAGGTTGGGTTGGCACGAGATGTGCGCTCACTCAGAGTGTATAGCTAGAGGGGGAAGAAAAGCAAAATGGAAGTGGTAGATTGAAGAGGTACTTAAGATGGAGGGGATGTCAATTAGGGCACACACTTTTCTGCACAGAGTGTATACGTTGGAGGGGTGACGAGCGAAATTGGAATGGTAGATCGAACAGGTAGTTACGATGGAGGAGAGGCTTTTTTGCACACTGAAGCCGAGCGAGGCAAGAGAGTGTTTGTGCATGCAAACAATAGAGTGAAGGAGGAATATGCGAGGGAAAGCGAAAGCAAAGGTGGCATTCAGATTGAAGGAATGCTACAAAGGCTTAAACACGTGAAGAGCTAAATGAATTCTCTTTGAAGGGTCATCCTCTACTTACTGAATTACTACAAGCATCAACGTCAAACAACATAAGAAGATGACGAACTTTTTTCGAAGCATGTACGCTATGAAAGGCATGAACAGACAGCTAATTTATCTTGCTGTAATTCTGTACAGCAGATTCAACCAATCAAAACTCTGTTTAAACACATGGCGAGCCAAATGAGTTCTTGACTGCCATTCTTACATCAGAAGAACTTCTTTTCTGAAGGCATGTACGATACGAAAGGCATGGACAGAGAGCTTTAACATTTTGTAATTCTGTACAGCAGACTTGAACAATCAAAACTCGGTTTAAACACATGAAGAGCCAAATGATTTCTTGACTGCCTTTCTATAGTTTCTTTACAGCAGACTCGACTGATTAAAAGTCGATTTAGACATGAACAGCCAAATGTGTTGCGGTTGGCTAGTTCTTAAACATTAGGGGAATCAAACACTGAGTTCCCAGGATTGAATCATCTTCATGTACTGCGTATGTCCACTTTACTTTGAGGAAGCTGGTTACTCCTCAGCTTGTAGCTCGTGGAGACATAATGGGCAGGTGTTTGTCCTGTTACTGAGCCAATGTATAATGCAGTCCCTATGAAAGAGATGCTGGCATGGAAGCTGTGTTGCTTGCGAGCCTGCTTCGATAGTGTCTATGCAAATCTCACATTCAAGATCAGCTTTGGAGTTTGGATCAACCTTCACAAGAGGGAGAGCATCAAGGATGGACTTGTTGGTAGGTCATGGAGGTATCGTGTAGTTGTCTCCAAGGGAAATTAGCTCTGGGATGAGATAATCTTCATCATCGCCTTCAAGGTTGATGTCCCCTTCATGAAGGGTGAAACACTGAGTTGGTTGACCCCGAGTATCGATACCTGCAGGAAGGTGATTTGGCCATCGTTCCCTGTAGACTTCCACATGAAGAATGCTCCCAGGGTTATCCTCTTGTCGACCAAATGTGAATGTGACATTTTGAAATTGAGTCTCTCTTTCCACTTCTTCTGCATGCCGGAGGCGAAAGAGGGGGAAGTCCCTTCTACTTAGATGGTGAGTTGTTGAGCTTTGATGGTGGCCAACTCTTAGACTCGGAAGCTCCTGTGCAATACATTCTTGGCCCTCTTCTAATGATGATGCTTGTTTTGTTGCTTCATGAGGAGGATGGTAGACGACAAAGGAAGTTCTCGTAGAGAAGTAGGGTTGACGAGTTGGTGATGGAAGTGCATGAGGCTCACGTGAATCGGATGGTTGTCATCTATCAGTGTTTCGGAAGTGAGCGCTCTCTATTTCTTCTACAATACAACCAATCTGAAAGATGAGGGGATCCCTTCCTTGCCCGAGCATTCTCATTGTTGTGCTTCGTCTCCAAGTGTCTCCTTAGGTTAGCTTGGCACGAGATGTGCTCTCGGAGTGTATAGCTTGAGGGGGAAGAGCAGCAAAATGGGAGTGGTCGATTGAAGAGGTACTTAAGATGGAGGGAATGTCAATTAGGGCACGGGCTTTTTTGCACAAAGTGTATAAACTGGAGTGGGGAGAAGAGCGAAATTGGAATGGTAGATCGAAGAGGTAGTTACAATGGAGGAGAGGCTTTTTTGCACACTGAAGCCGAGCGAGGCAAGAGAGTGTTTGTGCATGCGAACAATAGAGTGAAGGAGGAATATGCGAGCGAAAGTGAAAGCACAGGTGGCCTTCAGATTGAAGGAACGTTACAAAGGCTTTCTCCGATTGAGTGGAGGAATCTACGAAGGAACGAGAACGATAAACGTCTCATTGCCATAGGCAAGGTAGTAATAGTTTGACGTTGTTGCCATCACTTCAAACCTCTATCATTGTTGCCACGTGCCGAAACTTTAATCACTGCAAAACTTTGCAAGGATGACCTCAATTCATAGTTCCTGTTACACCACCATGATCACAACATAGTAATCTAATCAACTTTAAGCACCTACAATTGCCATTGCATTGCATTGATCAATTGATCCTACATATTCTAATGTGCTTGCCCAACATGGGATAGAACCTACCAAGGTCCTAGAGTGGAGTGGGAGTAGAGAACTACATTCTTTATCTCTACTACATTCTTTTCCTCCACCTCAATATTCTTCATGGTGAAATACTCATGTACATTGATCAACACAGATTCAATCAATTATTATCCTCTTACTACATGATTCATTGAAGAACTACTACAAAGCATGTCAAGTCTTCCTTGATCTTAGTATATATCGGTCAAGGTTTCCGTAGTAACGATTGATGCACTAAGGTTACAATATTTTCCAGGATAAACACACTTCTTTTCACATTGTCAGATGGGGTTGGACTCCTTTGTACGGTTTGTGAGCTTGTCGCATCCTATCAAAAGCACACCAAGTCAAAAAGATAGGTATCAGGAATAGTAAGGAAAGTATGCACATATTTTTGGGTCACCGTGAGCTCTTGGACTCCTACACTAAGCAACTAGTCCTTGTAGGATGGTTCTTACAAGATGACGTACTTCTGGAGAAGGTGTGGGAATACATGCAGCCTTTCTGTGACACTTTTTCATGGGTAAGGAAATACTTCAGTGTGGACCAAGGCTCAAGACACATAGTGGAAGAGGAGGGCATTCACGTTTATCCTTATGGATAAGTGATCCATTGCATGGTTCAAGAACTTCATTTTGTTTCTCAAGAAGTCTGAAACCTTGGTGAGCTTCTCACTTCGTTTTAAGGGTGGTCCAGAACCTTATTTTGACTACTCGCAAGTTTGGAGCTAGAGAATAGTTGATTAGTTGATTAATTGATTGAGTTCATTTCATTCCTCGGTATAACTCCTCCAACCCCTCCACCCTCATGTGTCTCTTGTCACAAGGAAGCATATAAGGAAGAGAGCACACACACACTCTCAGAGTCAAAGAGCACACACACAATATGAAGCAAGGAAGAACGATTTTCTTCTTCTTCTTCTATCACACAAAAGGAATGTAAAAGAAAGATCTAATTGAATAGTACATCTATTGAACTATATAAAGAACAGTACATAAGGAAAATCCCAATATCTGTGAATGAGTGAGCTAGCAAGAAACAAATGTTCCATCATTCTCGATAGGTAAATCTAGTAAAGCTCAATGGATTATCCCTGACATATACCCGTGTGACCACTATACATGTCAGAGAAATGGAAAAGTGATATGTTACATCCTCTATCATCACATGTTGAGCTTGATATCTCAACACTCCCCCTCAAGCTAAACATTATGTCCTCTAATCCAAGCATCTTTCAAAACTTGTTCAGCTTCTCTTCTCCATGTGCTTTAGTTAAAATATCAACAAAATTCTCATCTCTCCTCACATAAACAAGATCAATATCACTTGCTAATACCTTATCTGTGATGAAGTGATAATGTACCTCGATATGCTTTGTTCTAGCATGAAAAACAAGATTTCGTGCTAATCGAATGCTACTAAGGTTACCACAATAGATGACGATTGGCTTTCGTACTTCCACACCTAAATCTACAAGTAGTACCTCTAACCATGATGCTTCACATGCTTCCATTGTAGCACCTCTATACTCAGCCTCTTTACTCGACCAAGAAGCAGTGGGCTGCTTCTTACTGCTCCATGTAATAGCTGCACTCCAAGTGAGAATAGAAAGCCACTAGTAGATCTTCTATTTGGAATACGCCAAGCCCAATCTGCATCGTTGTATCCATGAACATGCAAATCTACACTAGCTTCATAAAAAAAATGCATAATCCAAAGTAGCACTCACATATCGTAGAGTGCGTCTCAAGGCAACTACGTGTGGTTTCTTGGGAACATGCATAAATTGACTTTCAATTCCAATGGTGTAGCTTAGATCAAGCCTTGTAATTGTAAGATATATCAAACTTCCCACAATTTTCCTCTACATAGTAGCATTTTGCTTCACCTAATGTAGTATCCAACTTCAAATTTTGATCTAATGGCATAGAAATTGACTTGCAATCAGTCATACCATACTTTTGCAGCATACTCAAGGCATATTGCCTTTGCGACATCCATATACCCATTTTTGTATGTATAAACTCAATGCCCAAGAAATAGCGTAGCACACCAAGATCTTTCATGTCAAATTCTTGCATAAGGAGTTGCTTTACCTCTTTTATGCTTGCTTCATTATGACCTCTTACAATCAAGCCATCGACATAAATAGCCACAATCATGATGCCATCATCACCCTTCCGTGCATATAATAAATGATCTACATCACACGTAGAAAATCCAATGGTGGTTAAGTAGTCAGCAATCCTTGCATGCCAAGCACGAGGGGCTTGTTTAAGTCCATACAAAGCCTTTTGCAATCTGCGAACATATTCTGGGTGCTTTGAATCTTCATATCCTTGTGGTTGATCCATGTATACTTCCTCTTGTAACTCACCATGTAGGAAAGCATTCTTCACATCCATCTGATGCAAAGACCATTTTTTTGCTGTAGCTAGTGCAACAAGTGTTTTTACAGTAGACATTTTAGCTACAGGGTTGAATGTTTCCTCATAATCAATGCCATATATCTGTGCATATCCTTTTGCTACCAATCATGCTTTGTACCTCCTCATGCTACCATCAGCATTGTGCTTACCTTGTAAACACACTTGGAGCCTATGGGTTTCTTTCCTTGTGGCAATGGAACCAGCTTCCATGTTTCATTTTCGTTAACTCCATCCATCTCCTCATCCATAGCTTTTTCCCAATTTGCATTCCCAATTGCATCCTCAAAAGAAGAGGGTTCAACATCTTGTATCACTTTTGTCATGTAGGCACAATGACGAGCCATGTAACTGTCATATGTCAATCATTGCACTAAATTCCGTATCCTCTCATATCTTCTTTGTCCTAGGTCGCTTCTCCTTGTATCATTTGCATGTGCCTTTCTTACTCATGGAGTCTTGACATAGGGCAATCCAAATTCCTCATCAAGACTCTTTTCCAAGTTCCTCATCAAGACTCTTTTCTGAACTGCTTGAATCTCCATCAATGTCTTCATAACTTGTAGATGTTTTACTACTAGTAGAAAGCTTTTCTTTATCTTTCTTGGATGAATTTGATGAATTTCTCGATTGAAATTTCCACACAATCTTCCACTCCATGGATTTGAGTTGGAATTATTGCTTGGTGATGCATCCGGTCCACTCAAAACTTGAGATTCTACACTTGATTTTTCAGCATTTTCTTTGTCATTTGGTTCAACATTAAGTCCCTTTTTGGCATTTGCATAGGAGCTTGACATTTCATCAAATACCACATCTCTGCTTACCTTTACATGTCGTGTGAGTAGGTTATAACATTTATATCTTTTTTGCTCAGGGAGTACCCAATGAAGATACATTTTTTTACTTTTGGATCAAAATTCATCCTCAACTCATTCGGAATATGTACATATGCAATACAGCCAAAAACTTTCATATGTGATAAGTTTGGATTTTTGCCTGTGAACTTCTCTTGAGGTATAACTTGATGTACAATAGCATTTGGAGTTTTGTTCATGATGTATACAGCAGTGTGCATAGCTTTTTCCCCATAACAATGAGGCATATTCTTCTCAACTATCAAGGCTCTTGCTATTTCTGCAATACGTCTATTTACGCATTCAACAACACCATTTTGTTTCGGTGTGTACTTGCATGAAAACTGACATTGAATTCCATGACTTTTTAGAAAGTTGTTGAACTCATGTGACATGTATTCATCTCCTCTATCAAATCTTAATGTCTAAATATACTTCCCTGTCTGCTTTTCCACCATAGCTTTAAAATTTTGGAAGTGAGTGAATACCTCACTCTTCTCTTTCATGAAATATACCTATACTTTCCATGTATGGTCATCAATGAAAGTAACATAAAACGTGCAACCACCCATAGATGTGGTCTTTGTATGATGCCAAGCATTTGTATGTACTATTTCTAGCACATTCTTAGTAACATGCTTGTCATGCGAAAATTATGCTCTTGATTGTTTACCGAATTGACGTGCTGCACATATCTTTTGCATCTCTCCAACCTTGAAATTTGGTAGTCCATTGACAATCTCCTTTGATGGCATCAATTTCAGCCTCTGCAAGTCTGCATGTCCAATTTGTTTGAGCCAGATCTCTATATCAACAATAATTCTTGAACCTTTTGCAAACATGGCTTCATTTATTTCAAAATTTTCACATTTAAGGTGAACATCCTACCCACTTTGTTTCCTTTGGCTATCAATCTTCCATCCTGTTTGTACTCTTCTACATATAACCCATTAGCATTGAACTTGACTTGTAATCCCTTGTCAACCATTTGTCCAATAGAAATGATATTCTTTGTTGTATTTGGAACATGGATCACATCAGAAAGATGTTTTACCTTTCCGTCCTCCATACACAGTGCTATGTTTCTTGTATGCTCGATAGGATGTGATGTGTCATCGCCTGTTTCAACATATCCAAGAAATCACAATTTTTGCAAACTACTAAGCCATTCCGCATGACTGGTCATGTGATTTGAAGCACCTGAGTCAGCATACTAGACATTACCATTCGATTTTGAAACATTAGCAGACATCGTATTGATCTCCAATCACATTCAAAGTGTCCATGTTTACCACAATTCCAACATCCTTTCCAAGGTCATACATAAGGAAAATCCTAAAGTCTGTGAATGAGTGAACTGGCAAGAAACAAATGTGCCATCACCCTTAGTAGGTAAATCTTGTAAAGCTCAATGATTTATCCTTGATATATATATGTGGCGTGACCACTATACATGTTAGAGAAATGAAAAAGTGATACGTGCTATCCTTGATCACCACATGTTGAGCTTGATATCTCAACATGTCTCCCCACATACCTTTTTGGTGGTCTAGGATTTGGCATTTATGAGTGTATAAGCACATTGTGAGCATGTCGGAATCCTAGAAATGACTTTTGGTTCATCTCAATCCGACACCGAAAGCTCTATCCATGCACATTTCATCGAGACTCACATTTCATCGAGATTCATCTTGCATCTTGATTACACTTGGTGTAATCCTCATTGGTCTTAGGGTAATGTTCCATAATACTTTGTGTAGTCATGATTACACTTATTACCATCCTTGATTACACGATGTAATCGATGATTAGATTTTGTGTAATCTCCATTACATCACCATTACACTGTGATTTCACCATGATCACTACATAATAATCTAATCAACAATAGGCACCCACAATTCCCATTTACATTGCATCGATCTTGCAATGAAGAGACGATTATGGATGGCTTCTTATTCCAACTATATCTCTCGAGTTATTTCCATCTTTGAATAGGCTGTAGAGAACTTCAATTTTGAGTCAAACAAAATGGGAAACAGTTTAGTAAATAGATCAACTAATAGGAAATTGGAAATTTTAGGACCAAAGGTGATTCCCTTACTTTCAGGCTCTCGATCAAGCATCTCTAACAATTTGAAAATTCATGAGAGAAGCATAATTGCAGATATTGTTGTTAATCAAATGGTTGTTGTTAATCAAATGGGTGATAGAGTAGTAGATAAAAATGTATTCCTTCAAAATAAAAATTCAAGCATTGTTCTTCTCGAGTTTAACGTGGAAAGTGGTGTTAGGTCAATTAAGTGTTGGGTGTGGCTGCCACCAGACACTTATTTTTAAGGCTTTTCCTCTGCAATAAGGATTCCTTGTCAAGTTGTGAAAGGGAGACAATATATATTGAAGCTCTAGTTACTACAATAAAGGATGATTTGAGAAGGGAGTTCATAGTTGATTTGATTGTTGTTCTTGATCATCCATCAACAACACCTATTAGGGATGACACTACTAATTACTATGAAGAACAAGGCCACTAGAATCATCTTCACTAATGGAAGAGGGTGGAGACTCAAGTTGGAACAAAAGTGCAATCAAATTTGATAGCTATTTTCTAGATGTCTATAGAAGCCACACTTTTCTCATTGCCATGCTTCCTTCCTTATTATTATGTGGTACCCCCAGTTTATATTGCTAACATTATTTCTTCGATCCAACGTTGTTAATGATGGTAGGATAATGGACTCATTAGAGAACTATAGAATTGCAAGGAACACAAGTTCCTAATGTTCTTGGTCAATATGTGATAGAACCTACCAAGGTCCTAGAGTGTGACAGAACTACATTCTTTATCTCTTCTATATTCTATTCCTCCTCGACCTCAATATTTTTCATGGTGAAACTCATGTAAATTGATCAACACAGATTCAATCGATTATAACTCTATTACTACATGATTCATCGAAGAACCATTACAAAGCATGTCAAGTCTTCCAAGATCCTAGTATCTATCAATCAAGGTTTTCGTTGCAACGATTGATGCACGAATGCTACAGTATTTTCTAGGACATGAGAGATGGATAGTTGTAAGGGGAATCAACGGAGACTACCTACCAAATCAAGGGATGCACAACACGTATTGCTTAGATGATGAGGTCAAGTTAGTTGTGGAGATTGCTAGAATGCTACACTAATGTGTTTCCAATTCACACCTCCAAAGTTGGTTACTTAGAGGAGTACATAGGATCTCAGTATAGAATTTTACTCTGAGAGAGCGGATCTAGTTTTCGACAACCATGGACTCATGAGTATACAAGCAAAAAGCCTAGAGTTCGATAGCAACGATCGAGGAGCTTAGAGTTTAAACTCCACTCGCTCAAAAATTCACAATGTACGTGTTTTTAAACATTTGTTGCTTTGAAAGTCCTTAATCCTTCCTCACTACTAAAAACATCACTTGAAAATTGTATGAAGATGACTTCAACTCACGGTACCCATGCATGTTTATCTCTTCCTCCCACATCTCTTCACTTCAAACTACCCATGCATATTTATCTATGCCTCTTGCATCTTTTCACTCTATTGTAGAGGTTGATAGATAAGTAAATCGATAGATGCAAATATAGATAGTTACATAAATCATAGACGCATAATTAGAAAGTTATACAAATAAGGAAAATTAATACATCCACACCAATAGATAATTAGATAAACACACTTCTTTTCACATTGTCTTCTTGTGGTTCGATTACTTTGTGTGGTTTGTGAGCTTGTCGCATCTTATCAAAAGCGTACCAAGTCAAAGAGCTAGGTAACACGGATGGCAAGGAAAGTATGCACATATTTTGTGTCACCGAGAGCTCTTGAACACCAAATAGGTTATTGAAGATCAAGATCTTATCACTTATGTTGACTCCGACACTAAGCAACCAGTCCTTGGGGGATGGCTCTTACAAGATCCCATACTTCTACAGAAGGCATGGGAATACATGAAGCGATTCTCTGACACTCTTTCATGGGTAGGCATATACTTCAGTGTGGACCAAGGCTCGATACATAGAATTGAACAGGATGGCAGTCACGTTCATCCTCATGGATAAGTGAGCCATTGCATGGTCCACAAACTTCATTTTGTCTACCAAGAAGTCCAAAACCTTTGTTCTAACGATGGTCCAAAATCTCATTTTGTCCATTCCGAAGTTTGGAAGTTTGGAAGTTGGAGAATAGTTGTTTAGTTGATTGAGTTCATTTCATTCCTCGGTATTACTCCTCCAACCCCTCCATACTCATATATCTCTCCCCACATACCTTTTTAGTGGTCTAGGATTTGGCATATATGAGTATACAAGCACATTTTGTGTTGATATAATAGGTAGTGATATGTGTGAACACACTAGGACCATCGGGACACTTTTTTTCCTTCTTTAGGAGGTTTTTTTTCTAAGCTTGTATATACGCCTATTGCCCTAACGGGTTACTTATCTTTGTACATTATAGTGGTAATACATTCAATATTGTGTGTTGTGCTCCAAGCTTCTTCTTCTTCCATGTGCTCTTTGCGTGCTTCTGCAGACCTCAAACTCCAACAATTGTTTTTAGAGTAGGTTTCCGCTTCATCCAGGGCATCGTCAACACCTCTTCGGTCACAGTCTCGTAAATCACACGAAATCTAGTGAGCATACTCAGGGTGTCGAAATCGCGATCTTAGCTCGTTTCCGGCCTCCAAATGCACCATCACACCGCTTGTGCAAGCTATTTCATCTTTTTGTGCCAAGGATATATACATGTTTTGGTTCGCTTGTATAAGCATCTCCAAGTTTGTCACATGTTTAGGAGAACTCATGAGGGTAGTTCTGTTCAACTTATTCAGATAGAGTCATTTTTCTGCATCATGGTATTTTAGTCAGTGGCCATGGTTGAAAGCAGTGATGTATTTCGTATGTTGGTTGTTGAGGATAAGTCGGATGGTACGAATTACCCAAGTCAGGCACATGCATTGATAGCCTTGTTTATCAAATGTACCATTATTCCTCACATTCGCTCTTGCAGAACAGCTAAGGATGCTTTGGATACACCACATTATACGAGGCTAGGAATGAGGCTCGTGTTGCTTACCTCTGAAAACAATTGGAGAGTGAGCATATGAATGAAGGTGATTCTATGGACAATTTTCTGACAAAGATCAAAGACTTGAAGGAAGAGTTGATTTCTGCGGATGAAGTTATAACAAATAGCTCACTTGTGCAGACTGTTCTGAATTGTCTTCTTGATTCATATAAGAGTTTTGCTTCTACTCTTCGTTTGATGATGAAAGGCAATCCAAATGCCTTTACATTTGTGGAGCTAGTCTCTGTTATGTTGCAGGAGGATCAGTCTAGGCAAGACAGGTCTATTATGCATGTTGCAGATCAAGCTTTCCTAGTTGGTCAGAAGGGCTAAGGTAAATGGAGCTCATCTACTATTAAGCAGAAATCTGCAAATGTTGCACATTCGAAGAAGGAAGACAAAGATGAGCAGAAATCAAAAAAGCAGAAATTCTTTTGTAAGTATTGTAAAGGAAGCGATCATGTCATAAAGAACTGTCCAAAACTGGCTTCAAAAGAGGCAAAGAAAAAAGAGGATGGAATGGTTGTTGCAGAGGCCTCTACACCGAAAATAGATCATGCTAATCTTATGCAGAATGAAGAATGGACGTTTTCATGATTTGTCAAATGGCGACGTGATTATTGCTTCTTGCATTTTATGTCGTGGGCTCTATAAGCTCATAGACTATGAAAAATCAGTGAATGATTGAGCATGTGCAGTACATGATTCTCATGCTATGTCAGATGCAAACCTTTGGCATGCACGCTTTGGTCATTTGAATTTTGCTAGTTTGCCACGCTTGCAGAAATCTGAAATGGTGTCCTCTCTTCCCAAACTTGAGGCACCCGGAAAACATGTATGTGAAGGCTGTACTTTGGACAAAATGCAACGTTCCTCCTTCCCAAAAGATGGTTCAGTTCGAGCTACTCAGAAATTGCAGCTTGTTCATAGTGATGCCTGTGGTCCTATGCAGACACCCTTTGGGAACTATCTTTATTTCGTGACTTTCATCGATGATTTTTTGAGGCATGCATGGGTATATCCATTGAAGGCAAAGTCCGAAGTGTTTATGTGCTTCAAACAGTTTTTGGTTTTGGCTGAAAATTTGTCAGCATGTAAAATGGACACCCTCCGTTCCTATCGAGGGGGGGAATATATGTCTTTTGAATTTAATGCATTTCTGGCTGAACGTGAGATAAAACATCAGTCTACAATGCCGTATATGCCTCAACAGAATGGAGTTGCTGAATGAAAGAACATGTCAGTCATGGAGATGGCAAGGTGTATGGTCAAGAGTCAGGCTTTACCACATAGTTTTTGGCTTTTCTGGCTTGAGGCTATCATGTGTGCAGCATATGTACGTAACAAATGTCCCACTAAAGCATTGTAGTCTATCACTCCATATGAGGCTTGGCATGGTCGCAAGCCATCTGTTGCTCACCTACGCGTTTTTGGTTGTTTGGCATATGCATTAGTGCCTAAACAACAATGCAGGAAATTGGATGATAAAGCAATGAAAAGTATTTTTGTCGGGTGCAGTTTTGAGATCAAAGGCTATTGTCTGTATTATCCACAGACTAAACGCATTTTGGTTCGCTTTGATGTTGTTCTTGTTGAAGATGCTATTCAGCCATTACTTTCATGTACTAAGGAAACATCTGTTAGGTCCGAAGACATGTATGATACTTTGCTGTCTCTTGTTACATGTGGATAGTCTAGTGTTGGTCCTAATGAGGCAAGTTCTCAACCTTTGTATGTTTCATGTGATGATGCCGATCATTCCATTTCTGATGCAGATTTACATGATGCACTTGTTGATGAGAGAGCTGATATTGAGGAGGCTAAAACTATGCCAAAATGGCTGGTGCAGACTTCACATGAGAGCAAATTAGATGCACCTCTGTCATGTCGTACTCGATAAGGCTCTCATAGTGCCTCTTTTGCATCAGATTGCTATGCTATGGTTGCCTCTAGTCTCTATGATGAGAATGAGCCTATTTCGTTTGATGAAGAACAAAATTCTTAAAATTGGGTGGCTGTTATGCAATCTGAATATGATGTTGTCACGCAAGACTTTGAGATTCACTTGAATTTGTTTTGGATAACTTGAAGTTTGGTTGTCCCAAACATCTAACTTGGATGTTTTAATGGTTTACTCTGATCCAACAGTTACTTGACTTTTCACTCGACTAGAGGATTGCTTTGTCCTAATGAGTTAAAAAATCCTATGTAAGCTACAGGATAAAGTTTTCCATTTACTTTTGAGTCAACCGTACTATAATTTTGAAACAAATGTAAATAAAAATTAAGTCCACTCAAACTTATTATCTTTTGAAGATTGAAAAGGTTCTTATACAGAACATCTGTCTAGGATATTTAATTTAGTTACCTGGTTCTAACCGACTAACCCTAGACTTTTGTAAAAAGAATCAAATACCATATCTGAGTCAAATCCAAATATTCGAAAAGCGGAAAGAAAGAACTAAAACTCTGTTCAACCAACTCATACTTCAAAGATACGAAAACTTGCTATGAGTCAAAGTCTAGATGACTCTGGACTTTAACTTCTCAAAGATTTGTTTCAACAAGGTATTGAAGCATTTTTCCTATCTTTAAGAGAAATAAGCAAGATTCTCAAAAAGATTCAAAGCAAAATAAAAACATCATCCAACCACAAGATACTAGTGTGGTAACCAACATCAGTGTGTCGATCCGCTGAAGTTCTGTTGATGAGTTTCGTATTCAAATAATGCTTCACTTGAGGCTAAGTTCAGGTCACATTCAGTCTTTCTGGCTCCTTATTGGGAATGCAATTCTTGTGCATTTCTTTGAGTCAAAAGAGTGAATTTACCAAGTTACACTAGAAACCTGATGCTTGACTTAGTCAATCAAATCCTTAGTTGAAAAATCAACACAAAATCAAAGTGCAACTTCTTTCAGAAATTTATGAAATATTGTCGAATTAACAACACTTTATCTTGAAGTGTTTCAAGAAGATTCTTGGAAGTTAGTTACTTCATATCTTCTGTTTCTTTGATCTTGAAGTTATTTTGAAGTATCTTGAGATACTACTTTCATCCTTCTTGAATTAAACTCCTTCTTTGAAATCTTAATTCCCTTGAAGATCAAACTTAACTTTCAAGATCCAATCTAGGACTAAAAGATAATTATCATCCCCAATGTCCCATACCATCTTTCCTACATCAATCTGAGTATAAAATCTGGTGTCCCATACCACCCTATTTTATATTCACATTAATGTGTGGGTGATTCTTATCTTAAAGTCTAAACATCTCTTGATAGAGTACCTTCTTCCTTTAACTCTTTTCGAAATTTTTGAAGTTTTAGGCATTATCTCTAACTAGATTTTCTAGGTTTTGATCCGTTCACATGATCGTTTCACAATCTTGTGCTTTCCTTTGGGAACTTGAAAACCTTTTGATGGAACATCCATCCTTTTTTACTAGGGTTTTCTAATGAAAATCAAATAGAATTCCAAGTACTTGAATTTTCATAGATTCAAGCTCAATTGGTTTATTCTTGACCAATTTGTAGTGACAAGAGCTTTTGACTTCTTGTCTTTAGATTCCTTTCTTTACTGATGCTTTAGGTACCTATCTCGGCCGAGATTTAGCAGCGATTAAAGAGAATCAGTGTGCAATCCTTGGGAAACCATGGGTGGCACTTATTTTAGTCGCAAAAATTCCATTCCAACGACATTGCTTCTATTGCAATGCATGGCACGTCGTTTAACGCACATGAGGCGGAACTTCCTCGGGACACTGCCTGAATCTTTTGAAGCGAACGCCCATTGCCACCTAGAAGAGGTCCACATGAAAGAATCCGATTAGTGTGGTAGAATGGCAGAGAATGGCGGCGATGCCTTAGATCGGTCCTCCCAAACGCCTTGTTACAGTCTCTCTATCAAGCCGAACGGTTCTCAATTTTCTTTATTTTCATCAGCTAGAGGTGTGCTCTCAATTTTCTTTATTTCCATCAGCTAGAGGTGTGCTCTTCATCTCGTCTCTCCCGCTTAGCTCGCTACTGTGCCTCGCAGTAACCAAAGGTGGCGGAAGAAGAGGAGCATTGCCCGGAAGAAGAGGAGCATGTGCAAGGAGCCTACTATGGCCACTTCTAGTTGTGAGGCTGAGTATAGGGCAGCTTTCACAGTGATTGTTTAGTGTGTGTGGCTCATATGCCTTATGGTTGATTTGGGTGTTGGTCGGTCTTCTTCCACCACCATCTTCACTAACAATCAGAGCGCATTGGGAGTTGCGAGGAACCTTGTGTTCCATGCTCGCACTAAGCACATTGAGGTGTATTATCATTATGCCAGGGAGAGGTTCTCTGTTGGAGAGATCAGCTCATATGTGCCCATGCAGGAGAACATTGCAGACCTTTTTACGAAGGCTCTGCCTAGGGAGAAATTTGCAGCTTTCCGCAAAGCTTTGGGCTTACTTCCTTTTGTGGATTGATTCCACATATCTTGGAACTTCCTTATACATGAGTGCCACACTGCCTGCTCCTTGTTCACCGCATCACTCTCAAAGGGGGGTTTGTTGATATATTTAGGTAGTGATGTGTGTGAACACACTAGGACCGCCGGGGCACTTTTTTTCCCTGTTTACGAGAGTTTTTTCCCCGGGCTCGTATATACGCCTATTGCCTTAAGGGGTTACTTATCTTTGTACATTCTAGTGGTAATACATTAAGTATTAGGTATTGTGCTCCAAGCTCCTTCTTCCTTGTGCTTTTCGTGTGCTTCCGCAAACCTCAAACTACAACATTTTGAACATGTCACAACCTTAGAAATGACTTTTGCTTCATCTCAATCCGACATCGAATGCTCTATCAATGCATTTCATTCGGACTCACATTTGATCCAAATTCACCTTGCATCTTGATTATGCTTGGTGTAATCCTCCATTGCACTTCGGGTAATCTTCAATAATACTTTGTGTAATCATGATTAAATGTAACGCCATGCTTGATTACATGATTGAATCCATGATGAGAATGTGTACTTTTCATTATATCACCATTACACCATGATTGCACCATGAACATGACATAATAATCTAATAAACTATAAGCACCAACAATTCCCATTTGCATTGCATCAATCTTGCACTGTCCAATAATTATCCATTTGCAATTATCCCCTTAATTATCCATTGCACTTCACCTATGAGTTCAAAATTCCCCTAATTATCCATTGCACTTCTCAACTATCAACCACACTTAAATAGTTCCAATTTAGTATTGCAAATAATTCCAATTTTCCATTTCTCTTCACCTATTCCGATTGCTAGTCTCTCATTAACATTACAATCCTCCAGTTATCCCACGCATGATGCATGTTAACTTCCCATTGCACTTCCTCTCAAAATCCAAACATTAAAACATATCACTTTAAAATACCACCAATTAAATAGCAATCAGAAAATGATAACATTCAATCTAAAAAAAAAGAATTACATTGAACTTCACTCCCTAAAATAGATTGCATTAAACAATTGAAACTGAAACAATTAAAACAATCAATAACCTCCCCTCCTCTCTCTCTATGAGGCATTCAAAGATTTGAGGTAGATGAGCAAAATGCTCTCAGGATTGCTATGGATAAGTCTCTAGTCCTTGGCCTAGAGGCGGCAACAAGTGGGACCATAAATGATGGTCCTCTAGGTTTTGATCCATGAGTATCTGATTCCCTAGCATCTTTGCTTGCTTATCGATATCAGAAGTATGTGATTGAAGAGAGGATTGTAGATGGCTTCTTATTCCAAGTATATCTCTCGAGTTATTTCCCTCTTTGACTAGGCGTAGAGAACTTCAATTTTGAACCGAACAATATGGGAAGCAGTTTAGTGGATAGATCAACTAATAGGAAATTGGAAATAATAGGACCAAAGTATATTCCATTACTCTCAAGATCTCGGTCAGGCGTCTCTGACAGTTTGAAAATTCATGTGATAAGCATAATTGCAAATATGGTTGTTAATCAAATGGGTGGTCTGAAAATTCAAGCATTGTTCTTCTTAGGTTTAATGTGAAAAGTGTGGTGTTACCTCTCGGTCAATTAAATGTTGGGTGTGGCTGGCACCAAACACTTATGTTTAAGGCTTTTGCTATGCAATAAGGAGTCCTGTCAGGTGGTGAACGCGAGACAATATATACTGAAGCTCTAGTTACTACAATAAATTATTATTCGAGAAGAGAGTTCATAGTTGATTTGATTGTTGTTCTTGATCATCCATCAACAAGAGCTATAATGGATGACACTACTATCTACTATGAAGAACTATGCCACTAGAATCGTATTTATTGCTGAAATAGGGTGGAGCCTCAAGTTAGAACAAAGGTGCCATCAAATTTGAGAGCTATTTTCTAGATATCTATAGAAGCCACACTCTTCTCATTGCCATGCTTCCTTCCTTATTATTATGTGGTACCCGTAGTTTATATTGCCAACATTATTTCTTGGATCCAAAGTTTTTGATGACGGTCGGATAATGGATTATTAGACAACTATAGCATTGTAAGGAGCGCAAGTTCCTAATGTTCTTGGACAACATGGGATAAAACCTACCAAGGTTCTCGATTGGGACATAACTACATTCTTTATCTCTTCTACATTCTATTTCTCCTCCATCTCAATATTCTTCATGGTGAAACTCATGTACATTGATCAACACAGATTCAATCAATTATAACTCTATTACTACATGATTCATCGAAGAACCACTACAAAGCAAGTCAATTCTTCCAAGATCTTAGTATATAACAGTCACGATTTCCATAGCAATGATTGATGCACTAAGGCTACAATATTTTCTAGGACATGAGAGATGGATAGTTGTAAGGGGCAACAAGGGAGACTACCTACCAAATCAAGGGATACGCAACACCTATTGCTTAGATGAACAAGTCAAGTTAGATTTGGAGACTTCTAGAATACTACACTAGGTGTTGCTTCAGACTTGAGGTTTCTAACTCACAACTCAAAGTTGGTTATTTAGAGGAGTGTAGAGAGTCTCACTATAGAATTTTACCCTAAGCAAGCGGATATAGTCTTCGATAACCTTGGACTCATGAGTATACAAGCAAACAACCTAGAGTTCCTTAGCACCAATCCAGGAGCTTAGAGTTTAAACTCCACTTACTAAGAAATTCACAACGTATGTGTCTTTAAACATTTCTTGCTTTGAAAGTTCTTATTCCTTCCTCACTACTAAAAAGATCATTACCTGAAAATTGTATGAGGATAAATTCAATTCATACTACCCATGCATGTTTATCTCTGCCTCCCACATCTCTTCACTTCGCACTACCCATGCATGTTTATCTATGCCTCCTACATCTTTTCACTCTACTGTAGAGGTCGATAGATAAGTAAATCCGTAGATGCAAACATAGATAGTTCCATAAATCGTAGATGCATAATTAGATAGTTACACAAATAAGGGAAATTAATACATCCATACCAATAGATACTTAGATAAACACACTTCTTTTCACATTATATTCTTGGGGCTGGGCTACTTTGTGTGGTTTGTGAGTTTGTCTCATCTCATCAAAAGCATACCAAGTCAAAGAGGTAGGTAACATGGATGGTAAGGAAAGTATGCACATATTTTTGAGTCACAAAGGGATCGTGAACACCAAACGGGAATACATCAAGGCTTTCTCTGACACTCTTTCATAGGTAGGAAAATACTTCAGTGTGGACCAAGGCTCAAGACACATAGTGGAGGAGGATGGCATTCACGTTTATCCTCATGGATAAATGATCCATTGCATGGTCCACAAACTTCATTTTGTCTACCAAGAAGTGGAAAACCTTGGTCAGCTTCTCACTTTGTTTTAACAATGGCCGAAGAGCTCATTTTTTTCTACTCGGAAGTTTGGAAGCTTGAGAATGGTTGATTAGTTGATTGAGTTCATCTCATTCCTCGGTATAACGCCTCCAACCCCTCCAACCTCATGTATGTCTCCCCGCATACCTTTTTTCAGGGGAGCACTAGCCCCTAGATTGTGCTCTCTGACTACTCTAGACAAGATTTCGGAAATACACTTCTGATTACAAGAGCACCCACGTAGGGAAAATGATACAAGAATACGTAACTGATACAATATGTCCCACAACCCGGGACCGATAGGTATGGAAAACTGGACTAGAGATGATACAGGAGATCCCACAACCTCGGATTGTAAGTATGTAACAAGATATTTGGATTACAAGAACTCCATTTTGGGAGATGAACTAGATACAAGAAAGAACTCGACAAGATCTCGTATTACGAGATTACAAGAGGACAAGACAGGATGTTCAAGAACTAGATTAGACAAGGCTGGAACAAAGAACAAGACAAGAACTGGAACGGGAACTTGGAGAGTACTTACTTGGCGGTCACGATTCCTTGAGCTCCCAAGACGGTATTGGCAAAACTGATTATGAATGTGGCCAACCCCTTCTTATTTAGGTTTGCAAGTGCAGTTCATGAAAGGTGGTTATGAATTGATGATGTCATCGATGATGTCATCAATTCGAAACATGAGCTCTCGATATCCGAGCGAGGCAAGTAGACAATCGATCTTAGGGTTTAGGCATGCTCTGAATGCAATGAAAGCATTTGTTTCTCCTAATTCTGAGCCAATCATGAGATATAGAAGTCACATGGAATTCGAGGTCTAGGATGGTTTCCTTGTCCATGACATCACCTCCCTCTCGAGCGACGAGTTCCATGAGGAGAGGTCATGATCTCTGGTCTTGGCTTTATTGGATTTTTCTTATGAAACTCTCGAACCTTGATTGGTGCTCTTTGAAGGTTTTCTGCAAGTTCCCAAGTACGATCACTGATGTCATACCCTTTCTAATGAATAAGGTACTCTAATCTTCCTCGGGATATTCTCGAATCTAGGACATGCTAGACATCAAATTCTTCATGATCATCAATCTCGATAGGTGGTGAAGGACTAGGTCTCTCCCCCCTCAATGGTGAAATCTGATATGGTTCCAACATGGATACATGGAAAACTGGATGTATTCTCATGGTACTTTGTAGCTAGAGCTTGAAGGTGACTGGATTAATCTTGGCCAAGATGTACTTATATTGTTCGTGAGCTTTATGGATCTCTTCCTTGAGTTCTTTGTGAATGTCCATCAGGTACTTGGCCTTGGGCCTTGTCTCTGGCAACTGGGTTCTTGATATGATTTGAGAGTTGTATATCCATCCTTGCATGTTGTCCATAGTTTGCAAAGAAGGGAGTTTGCTTAGTAGATGCATGAACACTATTGTTATAAGCAAACTTTGCAAAGGGTAACAACTCAAACCAGTTGTTTTGGTGATAGTTTCTGGTGCAACGGAGATATTGCTCTAGGACTTGATTCAGCCATTCTGTTTGTCCATCAGTCTGTGGATGATTTGCTGTAGATAGTTTAACTTGAACACCAAGGAGTTTGCAAAGACTGTTCCAGAAGTTGGATATAAACTGCGGACCTCGATCACTGACAATATCATCAGGCAATCCATGAAGCCTAAAGATGTATCTGAGAAAAAGTCTAGCAATGGTTGCACATGTGATTGCCTTGGTAGTTGGAATGAAGTGTGTCATCTTTGTAAATCTATCCACAATAACAAGAATGGCATCATACTTATCTGACTTTGGTAGATCTGTGATGAAATCCATAGACAATGAAGCCCACGGCCTTTCTGGAACAGGTAAAGGTTGCAAGAGGCCATGAGGTTTATGTCCGGGTACCTTAGATCTATTGCAAGTGTCACAAGTTTGGATATATTCTTTCACTTCCTTCCACATTTGAGGCCACCAAAAATCCCTTGATATGAGTTCTATTGTTTTATTCACTCCAAAATGTCTTGTTGCAAGGTTGTCATAATGTTGTTGAATTACTTGGATCCTAGGCTTTCCTTGAGGGACATATAGTAGGTTCTTGTAGAGTAGTAATCCATCCTTTTCCTGAAATTCGTTTACCTCTTCGACTTTTCCTTCTTGAGCTTTTTGCTTAACGTTACAAAACAATTCATCTTGTGGTAGATTCTCACCGATCAAATGATTCAAGGCTGAATCTTCATGATGGCTTGAAGAGATAATTGCTAATTGGAGATGCTCAGGTTTGAGTATTACACTCTCTTGTGGATCAAAGGCCTCTTCACCCTTCTTTGGTGCAAGCTAAGATCTTTTGGACAGGGCATCTGACTCACATTGTTGACATCCTGGATGGTATGTGATGACAAAGTCAAATCTGGATAGAAAATTACTCCTATTGATGGTATGTGATGATTGCCTTCTATTGAGAATGCGGGTGGTCATAAAGTACTCTAGATTCTTGTGATCTGTATACATAATAACTTTATGAGCTTCTCCTTCTAGATGGTGACGCAAGGTATCAAATGCGTCCACTATGGCAAGAAGTTCTTTATCATGAATTTCATAATTATTTTTTTAGAGTGGAAAATTTCCTTGAATGATATGCAACTGGATATAGGTGTCCATCATCTCCATATTGGGAAAGAATGGCCCCTAGGGCAAAGTCTGATGCATCTGTCTCTAGGAAGAAGGGCTTATTGGAATCAGGATGAACTAGAATTGGAACAGTAGTGAATGCTGATTTCAAGGTCTGAAAGGCTTTTTTTGCTTCTTTGGTCCATGAGAATTTGGAGTTCCTTGTAAGCTTGGTAAGAGGGGTCACTATCTTGGAGTAATCTTTGATGAATATTCTATAGAAATTGGCAAACCCCAAAAAACATTGTACATCTCGAACACATGAAGGTGGTTGCCAATCAAGGATTGTCTCAATCTTCAAGGATTGTCTCAATCTTCTTAGGGTCCATAAAAATTCCTTTATCTGATACAATGTACCCTAAAAATTCCACTTATGTCTTATGGAAAGAGCACTTCTCCAATTTCGCATATAATCCTTTTTCTCTTAGTTTCTCTAGGACTATCTTTACATGACATCCATGATCCTCTAGATTTTTGGAGAATATCAAGATATCGTCACGGTATATTACAACAAAATCATCTAAATATTCTCGAAAGATATCATTCATCATATGTTGGAAGACAACTGGAGCATTTCTGAGACCAAATGGCATAACTACATATTCAAAGTGGCCATACCTTGTTCGAAATGTTGTCTTCCATTCGTCTCCTTCTCTGATCCTGAGAAGGTTGTAAGCTCCTCGAAGGTCAATCTTTGTGAATAATTTTTCTTTGCCAAGGCGTTCCAAGAGCTCTGATATGAGTGGTAGAGGGTATGTGTTCTCTATAGTGACTTTATTCAATCCATGATAGTCTACATACATCCGGAGAGTCCCATCCTTCTTCTTTACAAACACAATAGGAGCTCTTGCAGGAGACTTTGAGTGTTTGATAAACCCCTTTGTGCTCCCTCTCGAAGTTCTATGGCACAATCATAGGGTCTATGCTCTTGAAGGATATTTGCATTCTTCTTTTCGAAGACATCTTCAAAGCCTTTGTACTGATTGGGTAGCTGCACTGGATCATCTTTCTTGGATTCTTGAGTTTGTATGGCATAGATCATATATGTCGGTTCCTTTCTTGATGCATGTATGAAGGCTTTGGCTCCGACATATGTTGGGTTCTTTTGGATATCTGGACGGGTGATTTTATTCTTTTCACAATTAATGTCTGGATTATGCTTCTTTAACCAGGGCATTCCAATGATAGCTAGATGTACTAAGCTCGATATTACATTGAAACATATGTGGGATTCATGGTCACCAAGGTGTACTCTTAATGGTGTGGTTTCCATGGTTATATTCCCAGATGCTAGAGGTCCTCCATCTACTACTTCAACTACTACTGGTTTGTTCTTTCGAAGTACAGGAATTCCATGTTTCTTGACCAATCCTTCATGATGAAACATGAGGAGGCTCTTGAATCTACTAGGGCTGCAAGGGAAAGGGTCTTCCTGATATGATTAACTTGACATATGCAAGACATGTTTCTATGGGTGAAGTTGGAATTATGAGACCCTTTCTTATATCATGGTCCAGCTCTATGGTCTCTTTTACAACTGGACTTCCTCATTTCCTTGCTCTACAAGGGTGGTTGCGACTTTGGAGTTTGTTCTCTTGTTGGGATAATTAACTTCAATATGGCCAGGGTTTCCACAATAGAGGCATAACTTGTTATCTCTCCTTCTCTGTTTCTCTTGTGGTGTTAGGGGTTGGAACCTAGTTGCATCTATTTGCATAGGTTCAGGCATAGACTCATCTTTAGGAGTGGGCTGGAAAGGTTTCCATTGGCGAGGTCTTCCTTCTACTTGTTTTTCTTGTTTCCTTTCAAAAATTCCGTTATCACATTGAATAGCTTGCATGATATATTCATTCAATGTTTTAACCTCTTGCATCGTGAGAAAAAGGTCCTTCACATCATCTCTTAAACCCAATCTAAATTGGCTTATGAAATAATCTTCATGCCAAGTGAGATCACATATCAACTTCCTAAATTCAAATGCATAGGTAGAGGCAGGGCGGTTACCTTGACACAACTTCCGATGTTTTGTTTCTGCTACTCGACTTGTGTCAGCATCTCCAAATGTGGCGGTGAGTTCTCGAAGAAACCCCTCATAGTCTTGAAGCACTTCCATGTTCTTCTCCAAGATTGGGGTAAACCATGATAATGCTTGGCCACAGAGCAAGGTTTCGATAAACCCGACCTTGGATGCCTCGTCAGGGTATCTTCCTTGGATGTCCCATCTCAACTTGTGTCTGTCGATGAGTTCTTGACTTGTTGTTGGAGACTTTGAAGTGATGCTACAATCTGTTCATAAGCGTTCTCCGTAATGCTTGGTCTTGGATAGAAGCTAGTCTTTCCAAAATGTCAGGGGGAGCACTAGATTGTGCTCTCTGACTACATTAGACAAGATTTCGGAAATACACTTCTGATCACAAGAGCACCCACGTAGGGAAAATGATACAAGAATTACGTAACTGATACAATATGTCCCACAAGCCGGGACCGATAGGTATGGAAAACTGGACTAGAGATGATACAGGAGATCCCACAACCTAGGATTGTAAGTATGGAACAAGATAGGATTGTAAGTATGGAACAAGATATCTAGATTACAAGAACTCCCTTCTCGGAGATGAACTAGATATAAGAAAGAACTTGACAAGATCTCGTACTACGAGATTACAAGAGGACAAGACATGATTTCCAAGAACTAGACTAGACAAGACTGGAACAAGGAACAAGACAAGAACTTGAACTCGAACTTGGAGAGTACTTACTTGGCGGTCATGACTCCTTGAGCTCCCAAGACTGGTATTGGCAAGATTGATTATGGATGTGGCCAACCCCTCCTTATATAGGTTTTCAAGGGTGGTTCATGAAAGCAGTTACGGATTGATGATGTCATCGATGATGTCATCAATTTGAAACATGAGCTTTGGATATCCGAATGAGGTAAGTAGACAGTCGATCTTAGGTTTTGGCATGCTCCGGATGCAATGGAAGCATTGGTTTCTCCTAATTCTGAGCCAATCATGAGATATAGAAGTCACATGGAATTTGAGGTCCAGGATGGTTTCCTTGTCCATGACACCTTTTAGGTGGTCTAGGATTTGGCATTTATGAGTGTACAACCACATTCTGAACATGTGAGAACCCCAAAAATGACTTTTGGTTGATCTCAATCCGTCACTAAAAGCTCTATCAATGCACATTTCATCGAGACTCATATTTCTCCCAGATTCACCTTGCATCTTAGGGTAATCTTCCAGATCATGGTGCAATCCTCCATTGTGCTTAGGGTAATCTTCGATAATAATTTGTGTAATCTTGGTTACACTTAATGCCATCCTTGATTACACTTGGTGTGATCCTTAATTACATTATGTAACTGATGATTAGATTTGTTGTACTCTAATTTACATCACCATTACACTATGATTGCACCATGATCACGACATAATAATCTAATCAACTATGAGGACCAACAAATTTTGTTTTTTAACCTTCAAAATTCATATATTAACACTTCAAATCCTAAAGAGAAGCCTCAAAGAGAACTCCAAATTTTAACACTCTAAATTCATATATTAACGCTCTAAATCCTAAAGAGAAGCCGTAATCAAATTTTAACCATGAAAAATTAGGAAACTTTGAACCTTTAGAAACTGAGGGTTATAGACCCTTAGTGTGTATATTTAACCATTGATTGGATACTGAAAAGCCGAGTCATAGGAAACCCTAAAAATTCTAAATGAAAAACCCTAGTTAGGAGCATTAGGAACACATTTTTTCCCAACATTAACACTTGTATAAATTAAAAAACTTTGTGTATATATGTGAAAAACTTTAATCTCAAAAGTAAGAAGAAAAGAAAAAAGAGAACTGAATAAATCAAAATGAAAAATAAAAATAAGAAAAATAAAAAAGCGAAAAAATAAAAATGAAAAATAAAAATAAAAAAACCACGGAAAATAAAAATAGAAATGAAAGAAATAAAAATGGAAAAGAAGAAACCAAAATAGAAAAGAAAGAAAGAATTTTTCAAAATTAGAAAAGAAGATCTTTTAACATTAGAATGGAAACTTGGGAAAATTCTAAAGTCTAGAAAGGAATAAATGGAAAGGCCTTAGAAGTGCCATGTGTTTGAGATGGAACCTCATTGAACATTTGGTTTTTCCCATTTGAGATTTTTATGTACTTCTTTTTTTTCTCAATTTTTTTCATTCTTGTATCTTATGTACTTTGAGAGAGAAGAGAGATTCAGCGAGAAAGGGAAGAGAAAAAGGGAACTCAAGTGGATGGTTCTATAAGGCTCTAAAGCTCTTTGGATGAAATAATCTCCCCATGTATCCCATGGAGATTGAACCCAAGACCCCCTCCTTCACACCCTTGAGACTTAACTAGTAAGCCAAATTGATCACTTCTTTACAAAAGCACATGACCTGCAACGTAAGTCTAGCCTCATGATCTTTGGTCACACACATAGGTGACCAAACCGTGTTTGATTCCATGTCTGTCTAAACCGATCGGACCCTTAGATCATAGAGTTACTTTGTTACACAAAGCATGAATCAATGTGTCTCGTTATTCTCTTTGTGACAATGTAGACTTGAAACTTTGAAGATAGAAAGGGGGTCCTTGCAGTAGCCCGTAAGATAGGAAAGCTCTTTGAGGTAGGCCGTAGGGTAGGAAGGTTCCTTGTCGTGTGAAACGTCGAGATAGATGTGATTAAGGTTTTCAAGCATCCCTGAAACACATGAGTATGCATTTCGAGGCATAGAGTAATTAATCCTTTGCAATAGGGATTGCATATGCAGTACAGGTTTTGCCGGTGATCTAAGGTAGAAGAGGCCAATGGACCAGTGATCTTTAGCTATAGTCGAGTGATTAGGGAAACGACTAATTATTGTTTTATTTTTACACATAGAAATGTGGAAAAATAACTTTTTATTTTACTTTTAAACATGGATATCAAGAAGGGTTGCAATCAAGTGCAAAGTTCGGCTCAGTATGTGCATTTAAATTGAGCAACATGAAATCAGATAAGGTAACCTTAAATAAGATCAGGTAACCTTAAATCAGATCACTGGATGATCACATACACAAATACACGTTCTAGGTCACTCAAAGAAGGATCTCGGATCACCTAGAAATTAGGGTTGCCGAAGTCCACAAGTATGCAAATCGGAGCTTTAAATTAAGCAGGTTGTGGTTTCTTAGTTTTGTGTGTGTGTGTGTGTGTGTGTGTGTGTGTGTTTATAGGCATCTTCAATGTTAATAGACATCCTCAAAGCTAATAGGCATCCTCAAAGTGCTTTCGGTCTCTACTGATGTATCTCAAAGTTAATAGGCAATATCCTCGAAGTTCATGTATGTCCTAATGGCTTTGTTCTTGTCTTCATTGTATTATATATGTTCAAAGTTAGTAGGGATCCAACCAAAAAGCAGATCACTTGGGAATGCTGATATGAGAACACCAAGTGATCATGCCTATTATGTGCGTCACTTTGAGCTTGATGAAATGAGCTTGCAGCATTAAGAAACTGACTGCGGATCAAACTCTGAACGTATCCACCATCAAACTCTGAACGTATCAGCTAAGGAGAGTCAAAGCGTATCATTTGTAGATAATTCAGGACGCTAATGCAAATCAACAAAATTCTACTCATCGGTTAATGTATATATTATCCCTCGAAGAAGCTTCCACTTGATAAGCAAAAGGAGAATACTTGTCCATTTCACCTCTTCCAAATGTTATGAATAATAATAATAATAATAATAATAATAATAATAATAATAATATGTATGTCGACTTTTTTTTTTTTAAATGGAGGTTCGGCCGAGGCCTACTCCCCTGGACTTTAACTTTGAAACTGCAACTGTACAAGGAAGGGCATAGTACCCATGGGACCCCCCTTATCCCACAAGAACAAGGGTTTACATGGCTGGGTTAAATGGTGGTCACAACTACCGCAGGAGTTAATTCAAGCATTCCATATACAATGAGTAATTGAAGACCATAGACATTCTGAATTAACAAACAAGAGAAGGTCAAAGATGTCACTGGTGAGTGGCAGGCAGTAGGGCCCATTTGCAGCTGTCCTCCTCAAGAAGAACTCTATGAAAAGCATGAAAAGAGGGCTCGAACTTTCTAGTGTAATTCTGTACAGCAGACTCGACCAATCAAAAGAAGACTTAAACACACCGATAGCCAACAGAAGTCTAACTTTTTTGTAATTCTGTACAGCAGACTCGACCAATCAAAAGTCCATTTTAAACACATCAACAGCCAAAATGAATCCCCTAATTGGAAGAGTCATCTTTTTTTTTTTTTTTTTTTTTTTAAGGAAGTTCGGCCTTGGCCTATTCTCTCGGACTTTAATTAAAATAAAGGAGAAAAGTTACAAGTAAATGGGACTAGTGCCCATGGGACCCCCCAAATCCCACAATGTAGGGGACAAGTTCCGTAAGCTAGTGGGCATTACAAATGAGGCGGACAAATCTATCATCTCCCTCATGTGGGACCCGTTTGGGTTTCAACTTGTTATTTTCGAGGAGATAAATACAGTGATGTATAAACGGTGGAGATCTCTTATCTCAGGAGATTTTTT
>CM035440.1:34116186-34131186 GCA_020310875.1 Ceratopteris richardii
AGTTGTTGAAGCTGATATAGATGGTATTGAAGAGGGTGATATTCTTCAGATTCTTGTTGGTGCTACACTTCCTATTGCACCTACTATAGAGCAAATTCATTGGGATGGTAGAGATGCTCAAGCACGTGCATTGATAGCCTTTTCTATCAAATGTACCATTATATCCCACATTAACTCCTACGAAATAGCAAAGGATGCTTGGGATACATTAACCACTTTATTCTAGGCAAGGAATGAGGCTCCTTTTGCTTATCTCTGAAAATAGTTGAAGGGTGAGCACATGAATGAAGGAGATTCCATGGATAGTTTTTTGACAAAGATCAAAGAATTGAAGGAGCACTTGATTTTTGCTTATGAAGTCTTGCCTGATAGTTCACTCGTGCATACTGTTTTGAATGGTCTTCTAAATTCATATCAATTTTTTTCTTCTACTCTTTTATCGATGATTAAAGGAAATCCAAATGCCTTAACATTTGAGGAGTTAAGTCTCTGTTCTATTGTAGGAAGATCAATCTAGGCAGAACAGGTCCATTATGTGTGTTGTAGATCAAGCTTTCCTAGTTAGTCAGAGGGGCAAAGAAAAATGGAGCTCATCTAATAGTAAGCAAAATTTGCTAATTTTGCACAATCAAAGAAGGATGATAGAGATGAGAAGAAAACAGAAAAGTAGAAATTGTTTTGCAAGTACTCTAAAGAACATGATCATGTCATACAAATTTGTCCAAAACTGGTTGCAAAAGAGGCAAAGAAAAAAGAGGCTGGAATGGTTGTTGCAGAAGCCTCTACACCCAAAACAGAGTGTGATAATCTTGTGTAGAATGAAGAATGGGCATATACTACTATTTGCAATTCCATCTTGTCATGAACACTGTGTGTCTATAGTAGATTCAGATGTTTATCACTTTGATAGTGGGGCAACTAAACATATTACCTCGTAGTGCAGTTTCTTCACTTGACTTGAGCTTGCTCCTACATGGAATACTATCACCTGCACCAAAAACTCCTCTTATCTTGTCATGGAATTTGGTGAGATCATTCTGACTATTATTGATGGTAGTTCTTTTACATTGTCAAATGCTTTATTTATGCCAAGGACCAAGAAAAATATGATATCAGTTTTAGCATTAGCCAAGATTGGCTTAATTGTAAAATTTGTTGATGATAGATGTATAGTTCATGATTTATCAAATGGCAAAGTGATTATTGCTTTTGGCATTGTATGTAATGGGATGTATAAGCTCATAGACTATGAAAAATGTGTGAATGATTCAGCATGTGTAGTACATGATTATGAGGCTATGTGAGATGCAAAGAAAAGAAGAATGGAGTTCCTAAAAGAAGGAACATGTCACTCATGGAGATGGCGAGGTGTATGTCAAGAGTCAAGCTTTACCACATACCTTCTAGCTTGAGGCTATTATGTGAGTAGCATATGCACTTAACATGTGTCCTACTAAAGCATTGTAGTCTATCACTCCATATGAGGCTTTGCATCGTCGCAAGCCATTTGTTGCTCACCTCCGTGTCCTTGGTTGTTTGGCATATGCATTAGTGCTGAAACAACAATGCAAGAAATTGAATGATAAAGCACTGAAATGTATTTTTATTGGGTATAGATAGATAGATAGATAGATAGAAAGATGGATACATAGATAGATAGATAGATAGATAGATAAATAGATACATAGATAGATAGATAGATAGATAGATCAATAGATAAACTGATTGTTAGATTGTTAGATTGTTAGATTGTTAGATTGTTAGATTGTTAGATTGTTAGATCGTTAGATCGTTAGATCGTTAGATCGTTAGATCGTTAGATCGATAGACAGATCGATAGACAGATCGATAGACAGGTCGACAGACACGTCGACAGACAGATCGACAGACAGATAGATAGACAGATCGATGGATGGATTGATGGATCGATGGGTGGGTGGGTGGATGGATAAATGGATGGGTAGGTAGGTAGGTAGGTAGGTAGGTAGGTAGGTAGCTAGGTAGATAGCTAGGTAGATAGCTAGGTAGAGAGCTAGGTAGGTATCTAGGTAGGTAGGTAGGTAGGTAGGTAGATAGCTAGGTAGCTAGCTAGGTAGATAGATAGCTAGCTAGGTAGGTAGGTAGGTAGGTAGGTAGGTAGCTAGGTAGGTAGCTAGGTAACTAGGTAGGTAGATAGGTAGCTAGCTAGGTAGCTAGGTAACTAGGCAGGTAGGTGGCTAGGTGGCTAGGTAGGTAGGTGGCTAGGTAGGTAGGTGGCTAGGTAGGTAGGTAGCTAGGTAGGTAGGTAGCTAGGTGGGTGGGTAGCTAGGTAGCTAGGTAGGTAGGTAGGTAGGTAGCTAGGTAGGTAGGTAGCTAGGTAGGTAGGTAGGTAGGTAGCTAGGTAGGTAGCTAGCTAGCTAGGTAGGTAGCTAGGTAGGTAGCTAGGTAGGTAGGTAGGTAGGTAGGTAGCTAGCTAGCTAGGTAGGTAGGTAGGTAGCTAGGTAGGTAGGTAGCTAGCTAGGTAGCTAGGTAGGTAGGTAGGTAGGTAGCTAGGTAGGTAGGCAGGTAGCTAGGTAGGTAGGTAGGTAGGTAGGTAGGTAGGTAGGTAGGTAGGTAGGTAGGTAACTAGGTAGCTAGCTAGGTAGCTAGGTAGCTAGGTAGCTAGCTAGGTAGCTAGGTAGCTAGCTAGGTAGCTAGGTAGCTAGCTAGGTAGCTAGGTAGGTAGGTACATAGATAGACAGATAGACAGACAGATAGATACATATATAGACAGAAAGATAGATACATAGATAGATAGACAGATAGATACATATATAGACAGATAGACAGACAAATAGACAGAGAGAGATAGACATAGACAGAGAGAGATAGACATAGACAGAGAGAGAGAGAGACAAATAGATAGACAGAGAGAGATAGACAGACAGATAGACAGAGAGAGATAGACACAGACAGAGAGAGAGACAGATAGACAGACAGATAGATTGAGAGATAGATTGCTTGATTGATTGATTGATTGGTAGATTGGTTGATTGATTGATTGATTGGTAGATTGGTTGATTGATTGGTTGATTGGCAGATTGCTTGATTGGTTGGTTAATTGGTTGATTGATTGGTTGGTTGATTGGCAGATTGGTTGATTGGTTGATTGGTTGATTGGCAGATAGATTGGTTGATTGGTTGATTGGCAGATAGGTAGGTAGGTAGGTAGGTAGGTAGGTAGGTAGGTAGGTAGCTAGGTAGCTAGGTAGCTAGGTACATAGATAGATAGATAGACAGACAGATAGATACATAGATAGACAGATAGATACATAGATAGAGAGATAGACAGACAGATAGATACATAGATAGACAGATAGACAGACAGATAGACAAACAGATAGATAGATAGACAGATAGACAGACAGATAGACAGATAGATAGACAGAGAGAGATAGACACAGACAGAGAGAGAAAGAAAGAAAGAAAGAAAGAAAGACTTTTTAACCTCTATTAGAGGCCAAAATCAGCCTATGAGACAAAACATATACATCAGTATGATCCAATCCACTGTGATCCAAAACGAAAATAAAGTGTGAGTACTGCAAACGGGTATAAAAGGAGGGATAGTAGCTGGCATCAAGGGTGTGGGGTGCTATGGGTATGCACTCTATATGCTCAATGGGTGAGATACAAATATGATATGCATAGGGAGGGGAGGCTCGATGGTATCACAACCCCCTAAATGCCTGGAGTGGGTGTAGGATATAATGCATCGGTGGGTAAGGCATCATGGCGATCCTCAAAATGCTCTGGGCGTCCAAATCGATAGGGGTGCGCTGCTGACGTCTCTGTATCTCCATGTCATGGCGTGCGTGAATCGCCTGAATCTCTCTCTGATGTGGATGAGCTCTCCGGACAAGGGGTCTCGGTCATCGACGCTGTCGTCTAAGCTCCTCTGCTCTGTGTAATGTGACACCCCGCATCGAGCTGGGCCCACGAGTGTATGTGGGTTTGAAAAAATCTGTAATATAAGTCTGAGGGGGGGGGCCAGGTGTATCTCCATCTGTTGCTGGAGGAGTGATGCGCGGCGGTGCTGGAGCTCTACAAGGAAACGACCTAGAGGGCGCTGGTCCTCTGTCCCCAATAAAGCCTTGATCTCTCTAGGCCCCCTGAAGAGATGTGGGTAGCGGTCTCTGATGTCCTCATATGCCTGGCATCTACATGTGTAGTGCTCCTCGTCCTCCACCTCCTCTCTACATATCCTGCATAGTCGCTCATCCCTGGGGGTATGTGGCTCGCCCAATCTCAATCTCGAGCTGGTGTGATGATACTCTAAGCTTCCCAATGGCCACTCTGTCAGCTGGTGCCATATATGTATCCATGTATCCTGGTCTCTGAATGAAACCATCCGCTGTCACAGTCAGGAAGCGCTGCTCTCTGTAGTGTTGCCTCTTTGTGGGAAGAGGCTCCCGTGGTGCTATCCATGTCTCCCTGACGTGTATCTATAGTAGGTCCTGATGGATGATCCTATTCCTCTCCGAACGAGAGAGGGTAATATGGGGGGAAGAGAGGTCATACTGAAAAGGGGGGATATCCGTAATGCCCATGCCATGGTTTGCTAACCATCGGTAAGTCTGTGCATACCATACTCTCTCATGCCTTGTCTCTGCCAAATGTCTAGAGCTCTCAAATGCAAGCCTTGTGAGTCGGCTAGTGGGGAGCTCTCTGACTCTCAGAATAAAGGTCACCAACTGGAAGATGGCCTCCACTAGCATCGGTGGTGTGCCAAGCTCAGCTCGTATAATGTCATGTGGAACGGAGGGCTTGCTGCGCAGCAATCGTGATATCATGGTGATCTGGGGTCTCTCAATCTGAGTCCACATCACCTCTGTGATCCCTGGTGCCCATACTGCTGCTGCGTACATCAATGCGGGTGTCACTAGAGTGTCAAAGAGCCACCCCTTAGTCCGGGGCTCCTGAAAATGTGTCTGAAAGCAGCGTCTGTCCAATCCTGCAAGTGCCGCATAACCTCGCGTCAATCTATCTCTCGCAGCCTGTGCCATGGAGAATACCCCTGTGCTGCCCGAGAAGGTGATACCTAGGTAGACGTAGGAGTCCACTACATCTATCTGTCCTCCAGCTTCTGTGAAAGAGGCGCGATGGCGTACTGTCCTGGAGGTATGGAAGATCATGACCTTGGTCTTGCCAAGGTTCACTGTGAGTCCTCTCTCCATGCAAAAGGTATCGAGCGCCTGTAAATGTGACTGCAACCCCTCCTGTGACTCTGAGAGCAGGACAATGTCATCAGCATATAATAGGATATGTATTGGCGTACCTCCGAGGTCTCCTCCTCGCCCTCCTTCTCACTGTATATACTCCGTGATCTCGTCGATGTAGAGACCGAAGAGAGTGGGTGAGAGAGGGCAACCTTGTTTCACACCAATGGTGCTAACAAGGCTGTCTGATAGACCGCCGGGGCAGCGTACCCTGCCTGTGACTCGTGCATACAAAGCGTGGATGGCCCATAGCATGTCTGATGGAAGCTGTAACTCCTGGATCCTCCGTAGTAGTCTCTCTCGAGGGACCATGTCGAAGGCTTTGCGGAAATCCACAAAGCAACAGTATAGTCTCTGCTTCCTCGCCTTCGCGCTCTCAACCAAGCAACGAAGCACGAAGATGTGGTCGATGGTGGAGAAAGTGCGACGGAAGCCTGCCTGGCCGGGTGCTCTGATCCCCGTTGCCTCAGCGTGTGTACTGAGCTCTGCGTCTAGTACTGCCCCATAGATCTTGGCCAGGATATGGCCGATCATAATAGTCCTGTAGTTCCCTGGGTCCATCATATCGCCGGACTTATGGATAGGCGTAATGGTATGCATAGTCCATGAGTTAGGTAATCCCTCAACCAGAGCACGGCTGAAGAGATGGGCGATCAAGTGGGAAACTACATCTGCTGCGTATATAAAGTGCTCTCCCTGTAGCCCCGTGTGGTCTGCTGAACGGCCATGTTGTAGCCTATGGATGGCCTGTCGTACCAGGCCTGTTGTGAAGAGGGTGGATATCACCGAACTCGGTGTGGAAGGAATCGGTAATGGTGGCTGTCCTGGAACATCATATAACCTCTGGGCGTAGGTGTGCCAAGTCGAAGGATCTGCTATGGGTGTAGGTGGACGTGGCTCACGTAGTGCCCTCCACGCGGTGGCACAATCCCTACTCATGAGAAGGTCGATCAACTCTGCCTCCTGTCGCTCCTCGAAAGCTCGCCGCTTCCGGCGTGTGAGGGCTCGCATCTGTCGTCGTGCCTCCCTCTCTGTGATGGATCCCAAGATACTCTGTGCTCTGAGATGTCGGTATAGTCGCCTACACTCCTCATCGTACCATCTATTCTGGGGTGTATGCCCCAGCCGTGTCGGATGTGCAGTGCTGTGGGTGGTGTATGGGAAGCTGAGAGTAGCGGATGTATGGAGGATCGAGGAGAAGTGGGCGGTGAGGGTGTCCAAGGAGGCAGAGGGGTCAAGGGAGTAGATGCGCTCTCGAACATGGGAGCTATAGATATGTGCTAGCTCATGTCTAAAGTGAATGGTGGTACGGGCTCGTGGCTGTATGGTGAGCCGCGAATGGATAGGGCAAGATATGTGTGATCAGCTCCAATCGGTAAGGGTGGGATAGTGAATGAGGTGATCAGATGTGTCGCCTCCGGGGGTCCGATAACATAGTCTACCACACTGCCTCCCTGTGGTGTCGTGGGTGGAATGCAGGTGAGACCGCGCGAGGTGGGCAAGCTCCCCATCCCATTATATATAACGAGACGGTGTGCTGCTCCCATCTGGAGTAAGTGTCGGCCATATAAGGTGGGTGTGGCGGTGTCGGCTGAGGCTCTGAGTGTAGGCATGTCCTCTATGGTACGAAGCATCTCAGGGTCGTCAAAGTCGTAGATATCACACTGGTGGCTCTGAGTGCGGGCATTGAAGTCTCCTACAAGGAAGACTTCACCCATCCCGGTATACTCCATAATCGTGTCACTGAGGCAGTCATATGGCGATGTGGTGTCTTGTCCCTCCCCTCCTGATAGCTTCTCAGGGGAATGTGTGAAGCGTGAACCAATGGGTGCAATATAGCATACGGCGAAGTACGCTTCTCTCTCCTTTGATAGCTGCAAGCGTATCCACATGAAACGTGCCTCTGGGTCTCTGGCTACCACCTGTACCCTGTGCTGTAACGACTGTCTATAGAGCACGGCTACTCCTCCTGATCCTCGTGTGGTGTGCTGTCTCATCTTGCGGCGGTGAGCTGACTCCCACATATAGCCCTCAATCCTCGGTAGGCTCCTCCCCGGGCTCTCGTGTGTCTCTGTCAAGAAGATAATGTCTCTTCCCTCCATCACCTCCTCGAGGCGCCCTGGATGTGTCCATAAAGATCCATTGCAGTTCCAGACTGCAATGTGCACCTCTTGCTGAGCTGTCTCATAGGCCGCGAATCCCTAGTCAATGGGCTGTCCATCAATGATGATCCGACCCTCTCTGTAGAGGGCACGATTTCCCTCTCGTCTCGCCTGGAGGACACATGGCATGCATGCCCGTCTGTGCTCTACCTGCATCCGTGTGAGGTCATCATCCGTGTGCTCTACCTGCTCCGTGTGGTGTCCCGTCCTTGTCTCCATACTCTGGTGAAGGGGAGAGGCTCATCCGCGCGGTATCCAAGTAATGTGCACAAGCGACGCCCGTCCTGCTCTGTTGATCCGTCTGTCTCTGTGAGGCCGGAGACGCTAACATTGAGCCTGCGGGCCTGTCGCATCCGCTCCTCCTCAATGGTGGTATGCACTATGTGGATCTCCTCATGGTGGTTGTTCTTCTTTGCCTCCTGTCGAAGGTTCTTTTTGACAACCTCGACCCATCCATCTTTCTTAGTCTCAAGCTCGTTCTGCACCACCTCCATACACTCCTTCTTGATAGTCACCCGAATGTCCTCTAGATGCGGAGCGATCTCCCCCTCCTTGTGCATGCTGTCCAGTTTCGTTTTCATATCAGTAAGCGCAGTGTGCAACTCCTCCAGGTCCCGTGAGTGCTGCTTGCGGGTAGCGAGAAGCTCTTCTCGAAGGGATTCATTTTCCTTCTCCAAGGTTGCCACCTTGGCTTCGAGGGCGACAACTCTACGGGTAACCCCGTTCAGTGCAGAATCTCCTTTCTTGTGTTTTCCTATCAACTCTCGGAGGGCATGCTCTAAGGTGGCCAATTGTTCCTCCAGCTTGGGAGCCATGAGAGAGAGAGAGAGAGGATTGGGGTTAGGGTTAGGGCTTGGGATTAGGGTTAGGGTTAGGGTTAAGTTTTAAGTTTTAAGCTTTAAGTTTTAATTTTTTTTTGGGGGGGGGGGGGGTTTGGGTTATGATTAAGGTTAAGGCTAATTTGAGAAGTTAGATTAGGCATTTGGTTTTGGGTTTGGTACCAGGTTTTAGAGTTAGGGTTTGTTTGAACTTAAGGTTGGTTTTTGCTAGGGTTTCAGGTTAGGGTTAACTTTGGGTGACGCAGTTAGGGCAGTAGGCAGGGCGGCAGGCGCGGCGGGAAGGGCTGGTGGCGGGGGGCAGCAAACAAGGCCGGTGGCGGGGTGCAGCTGGCAGGGCGGGTTGGGGGGGGGGTAGCGAACAGGGCAAGGCCAAGAGGCGGGGGGTAGTGGGCAGGGCGGGCAGCGGGGGACAGGGCGCGTGATGCGGGCAGCGAGCAGGGTGGGAGGGCGGGGCGCAGCTGGCAGGGCGAGGGACGGGGCGTAGCGGGCCGCGCAGGGCTAGAGGTGGGGTGCAGCGGGCAGAGCAGGGCGAGGGCAGGGGGGGGGCGCAGCGGGCAGAGCAGGGCGGGGCGCAGCAGAGCTTAGCGAGAGAGAGAGAGAGAGAGAGAGAGAGAGAGAGAGAGAGAGAGAGAGAGAGAGAGAGAGAGAGAGAGAGAGAGAGAGAGAGAGAGAGAGAGAGAGAGAGAGAGAGAGAGAGAGAGAGAGAGAGAGAGAGAGAGAGAGAGAGAGAGAGAGAGAGAGAGAGAGAGAGAGAGAGAGAGAGAGAGAGAGAGAGAGAGAGAGAGAGAGAGAGAGAGAGAGAGAGAGAGAGAGAGAGAGAGACAGATAGACAGACAGACAGATAGACAGATAGACAGACAGATAGACAGACAGATAGACAGACAGATACACAGACAGAGAGAGAGAGAGAGACAGATAGATAGACAGATAGATTGCTTGATTGATTGATTGATTGATTGATTGGTAGATTGGTTGATTGGCAGCTTGATTGGTAGATTGGTTTATTGGCAGATTGCTTGATTGATTGATTGGTTGATTGGCAGATTGCTTGATTGATTGATTGGTTGATTGGCAGATTGCTTGATTGATTGATTGGTAGATTGGCAGATTGCTTGATTGATTGATTGGTAGATTGGCAGATTGCTTGATTGATTGATTGGTAGATTGGCAGATAGATAGATTGATTGATTGGTAGATTGGCAGATAGGTTGATTGATTGATTGATTGGCAGATAGAAAGATTGATTGATTGATTGATTGATTGATCGGTAGATTGGTTGATTGATTGATTGATTGGTAGATTGGTTGATTGGCAGATTGCTTGATTGATTGACTGGTTGATTGGCAGATTGCTTGCTTGATTGATTGGTAGATTGGCAGATTGCTTGATTGATTGATTGGTAGATTGGCAGATTGCTTGATTGATTGATTGGTAGATTGGCAGATTGCTTGATTGATTGATTGGTAGATTGGCAGATAGATAGATTGATTGATTGGTAGATTGGCAGATAGATTGATTGATTGGTAGATTGGCAGATAGATTGATTGATTGATTGATTGATTGGCAGATAGATAGATTGATTGATTGGCAGATAGATAGATTGATTAATTGATTGATTGGCAGATAGATTTACTGATTGATTGATTGAGAGATAGGTAGATAGATTAATTGATTGATTGGTAGATTGGCAGATAGATAGATTGATTGATTGGTAGATTGGCAGATAGATAGATAGATAGATTGATTGGTAGATTGGCAGATAGGTAGATTGATTGATTGATTGGCAGATAGGTAGATTGATTGATTGATTGATTGGCAGATAGGTAGATTGATTGATTGATTGATTGGCAGATAGGTAGATTGATTGATTGATTGATTGGCAGATAGGTAGATAGATTGATTGATTGATTGATTGAGAGATAGGTAGATAGATTGATTGATTGATTGATTGAGAGATAGGTAGATAGATTGATTGATTGAGAGATAGATTGAGAGAGATAGATTGATTGATTGAGAGATGGCAGATAGATAGATTGATTGATTGATTGAGAGATGGCAGATAGATAGATTGATTGATTGATTGATTGGCAGATAGATAGATTGATAGATGGATTGATTGGCAGATAGATAGATTGATTGATTGGTTGAGAGATAGATAGATGATTGATTGAGAGATAGGTAGATAGATTGATTGATTGATTGGTAGGTTGGCAGATAGATAGATTGATTGATTGATTGGTAGATTGGCAGATAGATAGATTGATTCATTGGTAGATTGGCAGATAGATAGATTGATTGATTGGTAGATTGGCAGATAGATAGATTGATTGATTGGTAGATTGGCAGATAGATTGATTGATTGATTGATTGATTGATTGGTAGACAGATAGATTGATTGATTGATTGATTGGCAAATAGATAGATTGATTGATTGATTGATTGAATGAGAGATGATTGATTGAGAGATAGGTAGATAGATTGATTGATTGAGAGATAGATTGAGAGATAGATAGATTGATTGATTGAGAGATAGATTGAGAGATAGATAGATTGATTGATTGAGAGATAGATTGAGAGAAAGAGAATCACAAATTAAGCAGACATGGAGGAGAAGAATTCAAAGACCTGAAGCTTTATCAGAGTTTGGTGGGTAGCTTGATCTATGCTACTTCAACTAGGCCTGATTTATCATATGGAGTTGGAGTATTGTCTCAATTCATGCATTGTCCTAGAAAGGAGCATTGGATTGCACGTCAAAGAGTGCTTAGGTATATTAAAGGCACACTTAAAGAAGGTTCGTACTATGGATTTACTTCAGATACAAAGATCAAGATATATAGTGATACAAATTGGGCAGGTAATCTTGATGATAGGAGGTCAACTTATGGATACTTATGTTATGTGAGAGATAAGTTAATCTCTCACATAACATAAGTATCCATAAGAAGCAACATACAGTTGCTTTGTCATCTACAAAAGCAGAGTATAAAGGCATGGTTGAAGCTGCAAAGGAGGTCATATGGTTGAAGACTCCCATGAAGAGTTTTGACATCGTTCAGAGTACACCTACTATTCATGGAGATAATATGAGTTCATTGTATCTAGCTTCTAACCTTGTTTTTCATGCCAAGACTAAATACATTGAGACTCACTATCACTTCTTAAGAGAGAAGGTGATTGATAAAGAGATTGGAGTCATACATACTTCAACAAAAGATCAGATTGCAGATATGCTAACCAAAAGCTTGGATGGACCAAAGCTACAGAGATTCAAAGACATGGCAGGCATAAAGAAGATGGAGAAAACCTCAATTGATGATTGAGGGGGAGCTGTTGGTGCATGACAACCATCAATTGATCTTTTAGATAAAGACTTGAAGGCAAAAGATGAGGAAAAGATCAACAAGTGAAGGTTGAAGATAGTGCATGTTCAGGAAATGAAGACTTGTATACATATATACATTAAACTTGTATTTAGCTCACTTATACTTTTGTTATGATCATGAGCTTGTAGATAGATGGATAGATAGATAGATAGATAAATAGATATATCAATAGATAGACAGACAGATAGACAGACAGACAGACAGATAGACAAGACAGACAGATAGACAAGACAGACAGATAGACAGATAGACAGATAGACAGATAGACAGATAGACAGATAGACAGACAGACAGATAGACTGACAGACAGACTGACAGACTGACAGACTGACAGACTGACAGACAGACTGACTGACAGACTGACTGACAGACAGACTGACTAGACAGACTGATAGACAGACTGATAGACAGACTGATAGACAGACTGATAGACAGACTGATAGACAGACTGATAGACAGACTGATAGACAGACTGATAGACAGACTGATAGACAGACTGATAGACAGACTGATAGACAGACTGATAGACAGACTGATAGACAGACTGATAGACAGACTGATAGACAGACTGATAGACAGACTGATAGACAGACTGATAGACAGACTGATAGACAGACTGATAGACAGACTGATAGACAGACTGATAGACAGACTGATAGACAGACTGATAGACAGACTGATAGACAGACTGATAGACAGACTGATAGACAGACTGATAGACAGACTGATAGACAGACTGATAGACAGACTGATAGACAGACTGATAGACAGACTGATAGACAGACTGATAGACAGACTGATAGACAGACTGATAGACAGACTGATACACAGATAGATAGATACAGAGATCGATACAGAGATGGATAGATAGATTAATGAAGAGTGTTAATCTTCAAAAGAGCAAGTTATTCTTGATGTTAGACCACCTATATATCAAGAACAACTCAAAACCTCTATCAATTTTGGAAGTTTAATACTAGATTACCAAAATTTTGAACGAGTTGTGAACAAATTTAACACAGAGAAAATCTTCACTTAATCCACTCATAGACTGATCAAATGTGTAAGTTTCCAATGAAACTTTGTATAAGCTGTCGTCTAGTGTTTGTGCACCTTCTCGAAGTTAAATTTCTCAAAAGGTTTAGTAAATCTTGAGATTTACTCCAAACAAGTCACCTATGTCTAAAACTATACTTCTATACAGTCGACTTTGACACCTTCAATTTTTAATGCATAGGTCTCTCAAATTAGAACCCATTCATTCAAATGATTTTAGCCATACGTAGCTTACCTTCCAACTTAAAGAATGAGTGATTACATAGTCAAAACTTTACACTTAGGAAGGAGAACTTACCAAAACATTATCATCAAATTTTGTGCATGTTGCAGTCTTCTCTTCTGCACATTTACACATGTAAATGTTCCTACTCAAAATTCTCTCAGCCTGATCACAATTAGGATCTGAAATTTTGTACAAAGGTCACTCAACTATAGACTTAGACGTGTACAAAAGCATTTCAGAAAAGAATAAGCACAAAAGGAGCACTGAGCAAAAGATCGGGCACATCTTTTCTTCTATTCAAGAAAAACATACATCTGATTGATGAGACATATTCTCATTACTTCTAAAGTGTGTAATGACTCTTACAACTTGTCATTCATCATCTCTCTTACATGCCCTGACTTTCTATTTTTATATATAGTCATATATGTACAAACTCGTAACCATAAAATAGGTATAAGTGAGCTAATTACAAGCTTAGTGTACATGTATATACAAGTGTTCATTCATTAGTCTTCATGCTTCTGAATTTGATCTTTGCTTTATTCTTTGACTTCAAACTTATGTCCTAATCACCAATTGTTGAGTATCTTGCACCAATAGCTGCCCATTAATCGTCAATTGTTTGAATCTCTGTAGCTTTGGTCCATCCAAGGTTTTGGTTAACATGTTTGCAATCTGATCTTTTGTTGAAGTATGTATGACTTCATTCTATACTCTGATCTTTTGTTGAAGTATGTATCACCTTCTCTCTCAAGAAGTGATATTGAATCTCAATATGTTTAGTCTTGGCCTAAAACATAGGGTTAGGAGCTAGATACAATGAACTCATATTATCTCCATGAATAGTAGGTGTACTCTCAATAATATCAAAACTCCTCATGAGAGTCTTCAACCATATAACCTCCTTCGCAGTTTCAACCATACCTTTATACTCTGCTTCTATGGATGACAAAGCAACTGTATGTTGCTTCTTAGAACACCAAGAGATTAATTTATCTCCCACATAACATAAGTACCCATAGGTTGATCTCCTATCATCACGATTACCTACCCAATTTGTATCACTGTATATCTTGATGTTTGTATCTCATGTAAATCCATAATACAAACCTTCCTTGAGTGTACCCTTAATGTATCTTAGCACCCTTTGTCCTTCAACCCAATGTTCTTTCCTAGGACAATGCATAAACTGAGAGAACACACCAATTACATATGACAAATCAGGCCTAGTCAATGTAGCATAGATTAGGCTACCAACCAAACTTTGATACAACTTCACATCCTTGAATTCTTCTCCTCCATATCTCCTCAACTTGTGATTCACCTCGATTGGAGTAGGTGCTACCCTACAATCTTCCATTTTAAACTTGATTAGTAAATTATTCAAATACCTTTCTTGGGTTACATATACTTCATGTTGAGTATATGAGATCTCCATTCCCAAGAAGTATGACAAGTCTCCCAAGTCATTAATCTTGAACTCTTCCTCCATTTGCTTCTTAAGACTTTGTATGCCCTTCTCATCTGTACTTGTAAGAATTATGTCATCAACATATATGCACATGTAAATAAACCCATCATCACTTGCTTTAACAAGCAAGCTACTATCTTCTTTAGACGTTGCTCGAGAAGTGATGCACGGCGACGCTAGAGCTCTACTAGGAAGCGACCTAGAGGGCGTTGGTCCTCCGTCTCCAATAAAGCCCTCATCTTTGTGGGCCCCCTGAAGAGCTATGGGTAACGGTCTCTGATATCCTCGTATGCCTTGCATCTACATGTGTAGTGCTCCTCGTCCTCCACCTCCTCTTGGCATATCTTGCATAATCTCTCATGCCTGGGGGTATGTGTTGCTCGCCCAACCTCAATCTCGAGCTGGTGTGATGATAGTCTGAGCTTCCCAATGGCCACTCTCTCTGCTGGAGCCATGTATGTATCCATGTATCATGGTCTCTGGATGAAGTGCTCTCTGTAGTGTTACAGTCAGGAAGTTCCTCTCTGAACGACAGAGGGTAATGTAGGGGGAAGAGAGGTCATACTGAAAAGGGGGGAGATCAGTAATGCTCATGCCATGGTCTGCTAACCATCGGTAGG
>CM035440.1:34138686-34143028 GCA_020310875.1 Ceratopteris richardii
TTAGATTCGATTTCAAGTATTGGAGGGATGTCAATTTGTGATATTAATCAAAAGATAGTATGCATTAGTGAGTTGATGGATGATGCGCTATGCATGGGGTTAGAAATGGATTGTGTGTTCAATTGCATCATAACTATGCACCATATGTTTTAGGTATACATTGTATATCTCACCAGACAAATTTGACTTTTAAAATCGTTTCAGATTTTGTTTATGTACAGAAACTTGAAGATCTTGTAAGCGAGGAATATGCTTTCTTTTCAAAAAGTCGTAAGCATAATAGAGTTTAAACTCTTCTTTGATGAGATAAGTAAGAGATGAAAATAAAAAAAAAATATTGATACAAAATGGATTTCACTTATTGGACTTTTGGAACATATTTTTGAAGAATATAAATCAGTCATCGATGTGGCCAATATTATATCTTTAAGTAAAAGAAAACAAAAAAGAAATGCTCATAATTTGTTGCAAATTTTAAGTGATGTGGAAACTCTCCTCTATCTTGGAGGAATGTTACCTTTGTTAAAAGAAATGAATAAATTAATAAAAGTTTCTCAATCAAGAGATATTTATGTAATGGAATATGCAATATTAAGAAAAATGACTTGTTTGCGCTTAGAAACTTTGTACTATGAGACATTAGGTTTTGATTCACAAGAATTTATTGAGTGAGCGTCATTGCTACAAGTTGGTGTAGAAGATAGTTTTCTGCAATACAATTAAAAAGCTTGGTTATGCATATTTGTGAAAGACAAGCAGATTTCTTGTTGATGTACCTTGAAAAAGTCAAGGAATATGCATTAGGAAAAAAGTTAATCAAGCATTCTTTCTTATCCTAGTGGATAGTGTAAAAGAAAGTCTTAAGATCCATATGTAATAAATTAACTTCCGAGATTAGAGAGAGATTTCCTCGAGATGAGCATATTTAGGTGATAAGAGTCTAGAAGGAATTATAAGTGCACATCTTCTAAAAAAACAATCTAGGATATTCGGACGAACGATGTGGGAGGAATTTGACTTCATTGAAGATCTTTGAAATCTAGGTGCAATGACAAAGCCATGGAAAAAGCTTGATATATCTACATTCTTAAAGGAATCTATGTCAGAGTATTTTAAAGTAGGAAATTCATGTCTAACAATGATTCTTGGATCGGTTGAAGATAAATGTATATGAGTAGTTTAACTTTCATTAGAAATGCTATGAGGAATAGATTGAATAAAAACTTGGATACATGACTTAATTGTTTGTTTTTAAGAGTGACTTTAAAACTCTCTTTCGAAGAAGCTTATGCCATATGGAAAAATCAATGCCAACGAAGAAATGATGTGTAGAAAAATCAATGCCAACGAAGAAATGATGTGTAGTATCGGATGAGATGAAATGCACGGAGGATGTTGAACCTCTTAATCTTTTTCCAATTGACAGATTACAGAAAGGTATCTTCTTTATTTGATTGCTTTTTGAATATTATGATGTTCGAATTATACCCAAGACTTCAATATTTGCCTATTATTGTTCTTTTATTTTTTCGTTAATATCTGAAATGATGAGATTCAATGGCTCCTAGTGGTCAATGTTCATGCCTATTTATGTATGTATGTATGCGTGCACTCATGCGTGTGTCATGCTTGCATGTATGATCTATGTTTGCATATGTGTATGTTTGTATTCTTGTATTCTTGCATGTGTATGTGTATGTATGTAATATGTATGTGTATATGTATATATATGTGCATGTGTGATATTTGCCTATGTGATGCTTGGATGTGTGCATGTTTGTATTCTTGTATTCTTGCATGTATGTATGTAATATGTGTGTGTATGTATATATGTGTGCATGTGTGTATTCTTGCATGTGTGTATTCTTGCATGTGTGTATGTATGTATGTATCATGTATGTATGTATGCATGTGTGTATGTGTGTATTCTTGTATTCTTGCATTCTTGTATGTATGTATGTAATATGTATGTGGGTATGTATATATGTGTGCATCTGTGGTATTTGCCTATGTGATGCTTGGATGTGTGCATGTTTTTATTCTTGCATGTATGTATGTAATATGTGTGTGTATGTATATATGTGTGCATGTGTGATGCTTGCATGTGTGTATTCTTGTATTCCCACATGTATGTATGTATGTATGTTTGGATGTATCTATGTGTGTTTTAATGTATATGTGATGCTTGCATGTATATATTATGGTTGTATTCATGCTTATATGTGTGTATGTATGGGTGTACATTGAACAATCCTCTTAGAGGATTTCAAGACTTGCACATTGAACATATTGGAATTTGGGACCTATCTCTGATCAGAAATTTGGTAATGTAATGTTGTTTCCAGATGTGTGTAGACGTATGTATGCAGGTGTGCGTATGTGCAAATGTGTGCAGTTGTGTGTATGTGCAAGTGTGTGCAGGAGCAAGGTATTTATATGCCAAAATAAATGGAGACAGGTATGGGCAGGTATATATATGCCAAAATAGATTGTCTCAGGTATATATATGCCAAAATAGATTGAGACAGGTATGTATATGGATGGTGCGATCTGTTATGGTCCATCATCAGTCTTTCTAACCTATTGTAAAATTTATGTCTGTGGCCCCAGCCTGTGTGATTAGATTTAGCTCTAATCACAGGGTCTTGACTCTGAACACTGAACATCTCTATTGGGATTCGAGCAAGGGCAAGATATTGGCAAATGGAAGACAAGGTAGCACTCGTGAAGCATCTGAGAGAAAACAAGCAAGAATAGGAGGCACATTGTTTTGGTTTTGCATTTCTGTTTGCAGCTCAGTTTGAGTGTATATGTGCAGGTATGTTAGCGTTGTCTGTTTTAGGATCTTGCGTGCTCAAGCCTCATAGCTACAAGAATTCGCATGCATGTCTGTATATGTGTGTGTGTGTGTGTGAGGAATGTACATGTTTGTGTGTGTGTGTGTGTGTGTGTGTGTGTGTGTGTGTGTGTGTGTGTGTGTGTGTGTGTGTGTGTGTGTGTGTGTGTATGTGTATGTGTGTGTGGGTCACTGCCTTGAGCGAGAGGATGAAAAGGTGTTTGGGTCAATTTCTACATCCCTTTTTCAAACATTCATGTACAGTTATGCCTAATAAACCTGAAATTGTAAGTTTCATGCCTGTCTAGATTCTATACATTGGGCATTACAGGTGGTTGCAATAGCACAGATGTTGCCAGATGTGGCGGACTAGAAATAAAGATGTAACTTGATTTGTACTTTATGGGATCATATGCTGCCAAGGTTCTAGATTATACCTTTGTCCTATCACCAAACATGTATTTGCCTGCTATAGATAACATTGCTGTTATATCTATATATCTATACCAGCAGATATATATAGTATATCTATACACATAGATATATATATTGCCCCACACACACACACACACATACACACACACACACACACACACACACACACACACACACACACACACACACACACAAACACACACACACACACACTCTTTGTTCATGCCACGAAGTTTTGGCAACTCTTGGAGGTTTATTTGTGTTTTAAGAAGATAAAATCTGAGTACCATGGAAATCCTTCTTGGGTGTTGTAATAACATGGATGTACCCCTCTGGAATATATGGAGAAGCCACATACTGTGGAATAACTGGTGCAAAAGAAATCATGAGGTCTTCAAATCTGATAAAGGATTTTATTCATGCTCTCAAGATGGTGCTGTACTGAGAAGGGATACAGAGCCTTCTTCACATTAGGGATGTCCCTGATACTGATGTTAGCTTAAACCATGCCTTAAGCAAGCACCACCACAATAGGTGGAGAGATATTTTATTGCCCTTGTACTGTATGGATAGATTCACTGTGGTGTTCATGCTGTAAGTTTTCTTTTTGTTCTTCTTTGTTGTAAGGAATCATGTCCCCCTGCACTCTCTGGTATATATGGAGAACCACATGTTGTGTGTTATCCGGGGCAGCAAAATTGAGGTATTCATATCTGGAAAAAGGGATTTTATTCCTGCTCTGAAAATGTTGTTCAGAGAAGGGATATAGAGCCTTTCACATTAGGTAAGTCCCTGTTATTGCTTTTAGCGAGCACCACCTCAATAGGTGGAGACACATTTTACTGTCGCTGTACTGTAAGGTTAGATTCACTATGGTGTTAATGCTGTAAGTTTTTTTGTCCTTCTTGGCTGTAAGGTGTCCTGTCCCCTACGCTCTTTGTACACACCTTCATTAATTTAATACCTTCTTTGTTGCCCCCAAAAAAAACATGCTTACCTTCTGTATATATACATGTGTATACTATATATACACCAGCAGAAATATATATTCTCCTACTCACATATATACTA
>CM035440.1:34153028-34165528 GCA_020310875.1 Ceratopteris richardii
ATATATGTGTGTGTGTGTGTGTGTGTGTGTATATATATATATACACATTCTTCCTAGTTTCACTTTAAAGAACTCTCCTATTGTGAGATGCACCAATTCTAATGCTTTCACCATATTTCTTTGAACTCCCTTTCTTCCTCTTTCACTTCGGATCCCACAAAGAAGCCAAACGTCCCCAAAATCTCAGCAAGAGAGACAGACAGTGAGACGGGGATAGAGAGAGAGAGAGCCAAAAAATAGGCAGCTAATTTATTTTTTTTCCTCTTTTTCTCCACTCACCCTCTCTGACTCCCCATGACACCCCACTCACACACATTCATCTTTTTTTTTTTTCTTTTTTTGTTGTCTCTATTTATGTATTTGGTTTTTTTTCTTTTTTATATTTTTCCATTGTTTTTTTCTCTTTTTTCAAATACTTTTTTCTTTTTCTTTTTTTCTTTTAGTTTAGTTTTGTTTTTCTTTTAATGTATTTTTTATTTTTTTTATTTTTTTCTTTGTTTTTCTCTAGAATTTTATATTCTTCTTTTTCCTTTACTTTATATATTATGTTTTTTTTTCATGGAATTTTTTTCCTTTTTGTAGATACATATATACTTTCCTTTTTTTGTTCAGTATTTTTTCTTTATACACACACACACATACACACACACACACATACACACACACACATACACACACACACACACACACACACACACACACACACACACACACACACACACACATATATATATATATATATATATATATATATATATATATATATATATATATATATATATATATATATATATATATATATATATATATATATATATATATATATATACACCTCTTTTTTTCTTGATATTTTATTTTTATTTTACTTTAATTTCCTTTCTTTCTTTCTAATGTTTTTCAATTTATTTTGATTTTTCTTCCCCTTATTTTTCTTTTTCTCTCTAGCTCCATCGCCCTGTCACATACCTCATGAATATACCTAGAGGCTAGTACCATTAGCTCATCCAACCCTCATTGTTTAATTGTAGTTTATCGTTGTCGACCAACATCTGTCATTGCAAAAATACCTATGATCAAACGTTTACTCTGCAAAATGGAAGTATGTTAGTGCACCAAAAAAACAACCATTTATACAGCTAAGAGTAGTGGAACTGTTTTTATAAAGAAAAATATCCCATACAACTACAACATTGAACTTCAAAATCATTTTTCTATATGGTCGCATATATCTATTCAGAGAAACTCAGATTCAACTCCTTATATAAATTTGAATCAAGCAACATATAATATTCTTTCAACAAGAGCAAAATTGTTTAAGCGTGACATGAGGATGATATTCAGTTTACTGATCTGTGATATTTAGCATAACCATTCAGAGTGATGCATCAACAAAAAGATTGGCATAAATGAAGCACGTTGAATTTAAAAAAAAATAAAGCAATTTACAAAGTATTCAGTCCACATGTATTCAAAATATTCAGTCCACATGTATTCAAAATATTCAGTCCACATGTATTCAAAGCCAATGGCTGCTGCCATCCACTTGGCTTTATCAAACCTCGGATCTACTTCTTTTGCATGTAAATTCCCATTTCGTGATCTCCTTAAGTTCTATGCCGCATGAAAAATATATATTATATTATCTTCGACACTTCTTATATTGCACAAGGTACCTATGTCTTCTTTTATCTCAATTCAGTTATCTTCATATAAGAGAGAACTCACATCCATGTGACTCTTGAATCAATCTTGCGAACACATTCCTCCACAAGACTTTGGTTTTGAAAGTGGAAAGCTGAGAAATTTCCATAGCAACAAGTGACTCAAAAATAAAAACATCTGCTCCTAGCATGTCTTCACCAATAGCTTGTTTTTTTTCTCACATAGGTCTAACTGGATCCAAGAACATCATTATCTTCCCTTGAAGAAGTAGAAGCCAATCTATGTGTCTTCAACATGGAAGGGTACGTCTCGTAGTTTCCATTTGTCACACTTGCACTATTTTGTAGAAGAAAATGTCTCATCTTTCATCACTCCTTTCCTTCACCTCTTCAAGCATATTGTCTAGATAATTGTCGATGCTCCTCGTTTCTATTTTCCAAATGTTGAAGGTTCTCAGCCAGAATAGAGAGAAATTATCTCTGAGAACATGCACATCCTCTGGATAGGCCAACAAGAAATACCTAATTTCTTCAAAGATAAAATTATCTTTCATGTGAAAAAACGGCTTCGTTTATTATGTGCATGGGTCAATAAAACGAGCACCTCTATACAGCTACATAATTAGCCCTATCAAATGCATACTTGAAAATGCATATATAAAGGATATGGTGCAATCAATTAGGAAATGGGCTTTTGATGATGAAGAGTGTGTGCTACCTTTCATACATTATGTGTGAGGATACATAAATCCTTGCAACCACTCATTGTGCATAGGTGATAAAAACAATGTGTCTCAATGCAAGGCCATTTGATGTGACCCTATCATGCATACTTTAAGTGCATGAAAGAACACAATCATGGTGCATAGTCATGGTCTTTGGTTTCTGATGTCGAAACTCTCCACTCACTATACAAAATCATTTGATTTCAACATGCAATTACAATTTTGTTGATGTGCAACTAGATGTGCACCTACGAGCATGAAAAATCCATGCAAATGTATTTTCAAGGATGCATACTATAGATGCAATTATTTAAAATTGTGGTGCAAACATGGAAAAGGTTTTCTTAGGTTCTAAGAAGTTCATACTCACAACTCTTCTCTCATTTTTGCTCTTAACTTAAGGGACTCATATTCATGCTATTTACAAACTTTATTCATGTGCAAACGAATGTGCATCTAAGGGTGCATACAATCATGTGACTTTAAATTCTTGATGCATACTTGTAGATGCAATGCTACTCAAAGGGTCAAACAAAATGAAGGATAAATAAAGGTTTCTAAAAAAAGTTGTACTATGGATAAAATAAAGGTTTTTAAGATATCTGAGTGGCACTATGGACAAGTGTCTATGCTTAGGTAGAGGAAAATCATCCATTATTGGTTACACAGATTTTGACTATGTTGGTTGTATAGACAATCGTAAGTCTACATCAGGGTACATTTTTCATTTTGTTGGAGGTGCTATCTCTTGGAGATCTCGTCTTCAAGAATGTACAGTTGTTTCCACCACATAAGCAGAGTATGTTGCAGCAAGTGAGGCATTTAAGGAAGCATTATGGCTTTCTCGTCTTGCTTGTGATATGGATTTACCTCAATATGTACCTCGTTTGCTCAGTGATAGTCAAAGTGCCATTGCTTTGGCTAAGAATCCGGTCTATCATGCAAAGACCAAGCACATTGAGGTCAGATATCACTTCATTAGAGATTGCTTAGCCACTGAGTGCATTATTCTTGAGAAGGTACACACTTGAGATAATGCTACAGATGCTTTGACTAAAGCTCTACCACAGTATAGCTTCCGACATTGTTGTCACTTGATGGGTATTACTTGATTCATGATCTTACAGTCACTTGTATACTGTGTAACATGCCCATCAGGTGGGAGGTATAGTTTGTATACTTACACTCAGGTATCCTTTATCATTCTCCCATAGTTACTTTGGCCATATTGGCCTTTAGTGGGAGATTGTTACTATTAGACCAACTTGGGACACTTTTCTCAAAGACTTGAGCTTTAAACTTTTAAGAATTGTCAATGTTCTAAGAAATTTCTAACTTTTCTTTTTAAGAGTGTTCTAAAATCTTTGAAAGTTATAAGAGTTATGCTATGTAACTTGAAGCAAACTCAAATGAAGAAGTCAAGTTAAACTTAGAATCTTTTGAAGATTGAGGGTGTTTGTGTACAAAACATCCATGTGGGATGTTTGATTTAGTTACCTTACTCCAGCCAATAGCCTTGTTCTTTCTTGAAAGGAATTAGGCACTCTATCTGAGTCAAATCCAAAAGATTTAAAAAGCAGAAAGAAAGAACTAGAACTCTGTGCAACCAATTCAAACATCTAAGCTACTTAACCTTATGATTCAAACTCACGAGTCAAACTCTAAGTGACTCAAGCGTTTAACTTTACCTAGATCTGTTTCAACAAGGTGTTGACGCCATTTATTTTTATTTAAGAGAAATAAATTAGATCCTAAAAAAGATTCTTAGAGGTAATAGGTTCAACTTCTGATGCAACATAGATTCGAACTCATCTCCTTTTGCTTTCCTACACTTGCTAGGCAATCCCAACAATTACTCTACATAATTGATCTACATAACAACACTTGTATTCAGGCACAACGATATGTTGGATAGACGAAACTTCTCACATAGCTTAGGTCATGGGTTCAAAGCCATCGATCGAAGTTTGCAATAGAAAGGGATCAATCCTACAAGGAGCGATTTGGGAGAAAAATGATCGCGAGTAAGAAAAATATCCATGAAAGAAGAAGGATACTTATGCATGCAATGAAGATGATGAAGATTTCCATGAATCCCTCAAGCTTAAGGTCCCGGATCCTGTAGGGCTTTGATACAAATTGTAACAAAGAACTGATGATTAGCACCACCATGTGCTAGAAGAATCACTCTCCACCAACCTTATGTCTCTATATATAGCTACTCAGGACTCAGCTACTTTGATTATAAGTCAATCTTTAAAAGAGCAACTTTACTTGAGAACCACTCTTTTGGAAAAGTGGCATCAGCTGAGAACCATCATTTTTAGAATCTATCCACACCACTCTTTAGTCGATTGATTCTCCACTACCCTTTATCTAGAAAGGTTCCAATTAGAAAGAGTTGTCCACAATCCTTCGGCTAATGGAGCTCTTGGGCAAAATCTTGTTACTTTCAGGTTTTGAACAGGACCTCCTTGCCCCCCCTTAAGACTAAGCAACTAAGCTAAGTGGATTCCTGGTCTTAGAGACCATAAGAACCTATGGTTAAATCTAGTCTTGAGATCTTTGGCCATACATCCGAGTGACCATATCGTGTCCAAATTTAGATCTATCTGAACCAGCTAAACATGCAGATCATAGACTTACTTTATTACATGTTATAAGGACAATCTCGTGCTAAATGATTGGTGTATTTCCTCTCAATCCTACAATAGTATGAGCCTGACACTAGCACATTTTAGGTTTGTATGGGGCATGGGTTGTCCATGTGATCACCTCCACATGTGTAGCAATGTTTGACTGTGATCACCTTTTGATTATGTCTATTTCAAAAGTTTCCCACTGATGTTTGAGCCACTAACTCAACTAGTTCCTCAACTTATGAGAGGGTTTTGAGGTGGTGCTAAAGCTCCAATTCCTCTCGAAGGTTGTCCTCAATGTACATGCACATTGTTACACATCGGTCTAGTCCATCTTAAACAAGGGCACTTTTTTGGCTTGACTTGGTAGTTTTGGAATCAGACATCTCTCTATTTAGACATCTCTCTATTTACTGCTCCAATCTTCCTCCATCTAATCTTATCATCTCTTGGGGATTTTGCTTGAATCTATACATCCAAAGATGAAGTACTATCTCTAATTCCACTCTTAGAGAACTCATTGATGAATGCTTCCATGAATTGTGCACTTCCTCGGTAGTTCCCTTGATTCAATGGTTGAAACCATGCTAGGTTTGTACCCTTCAAATTTAACTCAAAAACCTCATATTGAGTAAAACACATCCTCCATTTTTTCTACCCTCAATATCTTCTTAGATTTGGCCACATAATTATAAGGATCTCTTACGCTATCAAAATAGTTCCTCATCCTTTTAATTACTTACGAGGGTCTCAACATTCTAGGGTGTTCCATTTGCCATGGTACTCCCTCCCTCTCTCTCTCTCTCTCTCTCTCTCTCTCTCTCTCTCTCTCTCTCTCTCTCTCTCTCTCTCTCTCTCTCTCTCTCTCTCTCTCTCTCTCTCTCTCTCTCTCTCTCTCTCTCCCCCCCCCTCCCCCCTCCCTCCCTCCCTCCCCCTTCCCTCCCTCCCCCCCTTCCCTCCCTCCCTCCCTCTCTCTCTCTCTCTCTCTCTCTCTCTCTCTCTCTCTCTCTCTCTCTCTCTCTCTCTCTCTCCCTCCCTCCCTCCCTCCCTCCCTCCCTCCCTCTCCCTCCCTCCCTCTCTCGCCCTCCCTCCCTCCTTCCCTCCCTCCCTCTCTCTCTCTCTCCCTCCCTCCCTCCCTCCCTCCCTCCCTCTCTCGCTCACTCTCGCTCCCTCTCCCTCCCTCCCTCCCTCCCTCCCTCTCTCTCCCTCCCTCCCTCCCTCCCTCTCTCTCTCTCTCTCTCTCTCTCTCTCTCTCTCTCTCTCTCTCTCCCTCCCTCCCTCCCTCCCTCCCTCCCTCCCTCTCCCTCCCTCTCTCCCTCTCTCTCTCTCTCTCTCCCTCTCTCTCTCTCTCTCTCCTTGTTCCTTTTTCAAATCTACCCCTTCCTAGGTAATGGATAATGCTCACTTTGGGGGCTTCCATTGATTTCTCTTTAGGAGTTAGGTTGTGCTACACTAGTTTGTTCATGTAAAGTTGAAGGCTTGTGTAGAAGAAACACCTTCTAACCTTGCCAAAGGTGGGTTCTTTTACTATAATCTGAGACTATGTTCATCCTTTCTAAGTCATGATTCAAGCAGGTTGCTTTTCGTAGATCGTATGGTTCCTTAAACACATACACAAGATATTCATTCTTGATGTGATGTTTAGTTGATCTAAACTTCCAAAAATCTTCCTCCATTCATTTGTATAGAGCTCTTCGTTCGCGTTGTTATGAGATATCATGATTGTGGCTACTATCCTAGTTAGTATTGATTTTCTTCTATGAGTATTTGGTACAATCTTCTAATCATTCTCCTTTGAATCCCAAAGACATCAGTTCTATCAAGATGACTAGTAACTAGATACATAGTTACTTGGTTATCTACATACAATCCATTCTTGAAATTGACCACGAGATGATCTATACCATAAGGTGCTTTGGGTTTCTTAACTGGACCACTAGTCTCCTCAATCCTTCCTCATAGATATGAGCACCTAATTGTTTGGTTTGAATGTATTCCAGTTATGTTTTATATGGTCTTGGTACTTCTAGATAAATCACCATGTGCTAGTAGTAGGTCTCTCCATGCTATATGAGCTATCAAACTTGCTAGTGTCTGAACTTATGTTGGATTGAGGGGCACCTAGTTGCTCTGACCATGAATTGTGAGTGCGATTGAATTTATCTTTGAATTTATCATTAATTAGTTTATCTGTGAACCTTAGAATGACCCTCTTCTTTGATTGATCCTTTTTTCTCAATCACTTGTTATTTCCTTACCTGCTTATTTAATTAGTTCATGTCCTTTTATCTCATCATCAAGAATAACTTAAGAATCTCAAAATTGATGTTTCTTTATGTGCTTGTAGTCTTTTCCTTTAGGTTTCCAAATGTCATCAATCTTTTTTGTCAATATTGAACTTGATGTCCCTTACTATGTCTTGAAATGTTCACGTTCCTAAAGTCAATCCTAACAATAAGGCTACAAACTTAGCCTGAGCTTAAATTAAAGAGGAGGATATTGAGTGTTTTCTAACCTTAGGTTTATGCTTTGCATGTGTTTCCATACTCAATACGAGATCTCAAGTAAGCTTTGATATGTGAACACTGCAACATGATGCTTTGGGGACATTAAGAGCCTTTGGATATATACTTGATTGTTGTTGAATCTTCCTCTTGAGTTTCCATAGCATGCTCTATTGTAACCTCTTCCTCTTTCATATCTAGGGTTCCTGAAACAAGTCTTAGTAATGTGATTAGTTCGACCATATATGGCACATGGAAAGGAGCTTTGAGATCTCCCCCTCTCTTGCCTTCCTCCTCTGCCTCTTCCTCTTGAGTCTTTACCTCTAACTCCAAAGTTTGATTGAGAGGTGTTGCCTTCGTCATCAGACTTTTTACATTTGCCTTTGTTATCTTTACTCTTGTTCTTATTTGTATATAGAGCATAGGATTGATTACCTTTTGAGCTATCTCCATTCTTCATAAGCTTTGCCTCATGTGTGAACAATTGTCCCATGAGGATCTTTGAATGAAGAAATTGCATGTCCATGTAGAGGTCCATGGCAGTGGTAAAAGCTTCCCATTTGTCACATTAAGGGAAAAAATGAACCCTCCATGGACCTTTTAGATAAATGAGTGATTAGTGATGGACCAATGAGAAGAGGGTGGTGGCCACAATCTAGTCCCTTAAACACATAGGCTAGGCATAGGCTTCCCTTGTTTTTGTGTGGTCAAGAAAGAAAAAACCACTTAACATTGGTCGTTTTATCTATTTGAATGGTTTTCAAATGCCTAAAAACTAATTAGAGGCCTTGGATGGGCTCAAAGATCCAACGGTTGAGGCTTAATGGAAAAAGTCAAGGCGGCATTGCATTTGGGCCTTTGGATTGTCTTGAAATCCAATGGATGAGATGAGTTGCATCCTCAAAAATGCACCTTTGAATTTGTGCCTTTGGATTTGCTAGGGATCCAATGGATAAGATGAGTATCCTCCTTCAAAATGCACCTAAGATCTAGACCCTTTAATCTTAGCTTGATCTAAAGGCTATAAGTGATGCCCATCATAACAAAAGTGCCTTTTGATATCTCCCCTTAGATTGATGCTAAATCAGATGGAGACCTGCGTTTGGGGTCGATCTTATTTTCGCGTGCGTTTTGAGCCATCGGATGCATGCTTGATCCAAGGAACAGATTCTACGGCAAGTAGAGAATGACGCTTCTAACTTTATTCTTGTTGAAATTATTATTCGCTAGGTGTGCATGCATACCTGGCTTCAACGCGTATGCTTGCTCTCTCTCTCTCTCTAATGAGAAGAATGCATCAAGAGCATTCCAAGTCCCTTCTGAAGTCTTGCAACTCCTGATGTGTGGAAGTAAATAAATCAAAGATTGAATTAGGAATATATGACCTGGCTAGAGCATCCCTTGAGCACGATTTGATTAACATCTCTTGTTCTTCTTGAGTTGTTTGTCCTTTGCTTCTAAGGATTGGCATTATCTCATCTTCAAATATGTAACCATAGAGGTTTTGCCCTCGAAGATAAGCCTCCATTCTAAGTGACCAATCTGAGTAGTTACATCAATCCAATTTATATATGGATGAAGGAGATCCATCTCCTATGTTGATTTGTTGTTGCTCTAATACCACTGTGATGAGATGGATAGTTGGGTTCCAGAGATGAGCTGTTATTGCGCAAAACCTGCTTTACACCTGCCAACCTAACTCCAGAGATGCTTAATAGGCTCCTTTACATTCAAAATAATGCATTTGGAACCACGAAGTGCTTTGGAACATCATTCCCAAAAGTTTGCATCAAAAGAGATAACTTGCATGTATTAGAAATGTGATGAACCTTTCTAATTTGGGAATAGAAGTGCTCAATAGTTTGCTCGCTTACCTCATATGAATTGATCAAAGAGCTTTTGTACAAATCTAACTGGAGTGTGTAGCTAACTAAAGCAAGTTATTTCATCAATTTAGCCACATCATACACTGAGAAGGAATCGAACAAGTCAATAGGGGCACCTCGACATTTCACGATCTAGGTGTGCAGACATTGTAAATCACCTTCTATAACTCATATCTCAAGATCCCCTACACCAAATGTGATGAAAATTGATATGCATGTAGTCAAAACAAATTTATATTGCACCCCAATATTGTGTCATTTCTTGTTGTTTGAATTAGCCCTTTCATATACATATGGAAAATGTATGGTTCTTAGACTAAGTCTATGATTTGTGAGTACCGCTCTTTCATTCATATAAAAGTATAACATCATATTTCATCCTCATTGGTTAGGACATCTTGAAATGGAGCCTCAACATCATCTTCACATAAGAAGAATTTATGTATCCTGATTTATCAAAATAGTTGCACAAGATGGTGATGGAGAAATCTTAATGTCTCACGTAGTTGTACATCATGTAACAAAATCGATATAATTTCCATCATCACACTTCCTATCATCAAGACAACAATTTAAGCGAATTATCATCAACACAAGAAGACAAATGAATTATCGTCATCAACAAAATCGATATGATTTCCTATCATCAAAGCAACAATTTAAGAAAATTATCTGCAACACAAGAAGACAAATTTCAAGACTTGCACACTTTGGTCATCTGATTTTTTCTAATTTTGCTTTCCCATTATGTTAGGGTGACGTTCGATCTTTGCACCATGATCACCATGCAATAGTCTCATAGCGATCGACGATTCCCAGTGAGCCTTCACCATCCAATACCATTTTCATTTCACCGTTAATAACTCAATCTTCATTTCCCATCAACCCCTTAATTATCCATTGCACTTCTCATTTATCCTCCAAACTTAAATCATTCCAATTTTTCATTGCAAGTTCTTCACGATGCTGTTAACTTATCGTTGTACTTTCACGATTCAAGTTCTTCACCTATTTCGATTTCCTCCTCTCATCAACATTACAATTCTCCAATTATCTAATGCACGATGCATGTTAATTACCATTGTACTTTCCCTCACAAACTAAAAACAAAAAATTTAAATGATTAAACTTCACTTTTAAGCATTAAAAAGGTTGAACATTGAAAACATAACATATCACTTTGAAAAACCACCAATTGAACATCAATCAAAACATAAAACATCATAAAATTCAACTTAAAATAACACTTACATTAAACATTGATCCTTAAAATTGATTGTATTAAACAATTGAAACTAAAACAATTCAAACAATCTCTCTGTCTCTCTCTCTCATGCCATTTCTACTCCCTGCCCTCATCCCCAAAACTCTTCATTACCATCTCCATCTCTCTCTCTATGCCAATCATTTAGAGAATGCAATTCAATGGATGAGCGATCAGAAGTGCATGAGAGCTGGGATGTAGCTTGGAGGGCTTCTTCTCTCAGAATTTCTCAAAGAGGAAAGAAGGAGCTCATCCATTCGGAGTAGGGATAACTTCATGAACATTGTATGCCCTTCGTCAAAGATGATGCTTTGAGGCAAGCATCTATGAAAAGAGGAGTATTGCAAGAGAACAACTATTACAACCACCACGTGCTAGAGAGATGACTCTCCTCCCAACCAAATGCCTCTATATATAGCTCGCTCCAGGGGACTGCCTTCTTAGGCAGGTGGATACTAATCATCTAAGTGTCAGCCATGTAACTGCATGTGCGCCAAGTGTCCCAGTCAGCTCAAATTAACTCAAGTGGATGCTTCTAGAAGGCTCTAGATTTCTTTGGGCAAAATACTCTTCCCATGTCCCCCATGGGGATTGAACCCAAGACCTCCTCCTTCACATCCTTGAGACTTAACCACTAAGCTAAGTGGATCACTTGTTCACAAGAACACAAGACCTCCTAGTAAGTCTAAACTCGAAAACTTTGGTCATACACACGGATGACCGAACGGTGTCCGATTTTAGATCTGTCTGAACCGGCTAGACCCTTGGATCATAGACTTACTTTATTACAAGTATCTTCTTTATCAAGGGTATGAGGCAACATGCATAGCATAATGAAGGCATTGTTGGAGTTAGACGTTTGCGAAAGCACGTGAACAACACAAGGAAGAAGAAGAAGCTTGGAGCACAACACACAATACTGCATGTATTACTAGAGAATGTACAAAGATAAGTAGCCCATTAGGGCAATAGGCGTATATACAAGCGGGGTGACAAAAACCTCCTAAGGAGGGAAAAAAGTGCCCCGGCAGTCCTAGAGTGTTCACAAACATCACTACCTAAATATATCAACAAATCCCCCATGGGAGTGATGCGGTGAACAAGTAGCTAGCACTCATGTATAAGGAAGTGCCAAGCTATGTGGAAATCACTCCACAAAAGAAAGTAAGCCCAAAGCTTTGTGGAAAGCTTCAAACTTCTCCCTAGGCAGAGCCTTCGTGAAAGCAATGCTCTCGTGCGTGGGCACATATGCCAAGCTGATCTCCCTAGCAGAGAACCTCTCCCTTACATAATGATAATGCACCTCAATGTGCTTAGTGCGAGCATAGAACAGAGGGTTCCTCGCAACTGCCAATGCGCTTTGACCATCAGTGAAGATGGTGGTGGCAGAAGACTGACCAACACCCAAATCAGCTAGAAGGCATCTGAGCCACACACACTAAACAGTAGCTTTGAAAGCTGCCCTATACTCAGCCTCACAACTGGAAGTGGCCACAATAGGCTGCTTCTTGCTCAACCAAGATATACATGAGCTACCAAGTGTTGGAAATTTCGTAGGCCCATAGCTCATATCACAGGTCCATGGTTCCATAGGTCGTGCATATACAACATAGAATCCAGCAATCTTCCAATATTGACAAAACATGACCATACCGCATTTAATCATATAAATGATGAGACAAAGATAGAGAGAGCCTAGACAACATGTGTAAAGTGTTACGTAAGCCATTGCTTACTCACACTATCTTATATACCAATGTTCAATGTACAATGTGGGAGCAAAACTCTCAACCACTCTATGTGAGCAAAAATAGATGGATG